>VZSR01001283.1:43998443-44028710 GCA_013398615.1 Brachypodius melanocephalos | reverse complement strand
CTGCCAGGCTTTAAGGGTTCTCCACAGATCCATTTCCCACAGCCAGTGACCTCTGGGGCGGTGACTGCCCTGAGCAGCCGGGTTCGGTGTAAGGTGCTCCTTCCCATGGCTGCGGGGCCCGGAACAAAAGAAGCTTTAAGGTCCCTTCCCAACCCAAACCGATCCACGGTTACTTTTTCCAGAGAACACCAAGGAGCCTTCCCAGAGAAACACCCAAACCCCACAGAATCACTGAATATTCTGAGTTGGAAGGGATCCTCAAGGAACACAAGGGTTTGGTTGGCAGGGACCACAGTGGGTCACCCGGTCCAACCTCCCTGCTCAGGCAGGGTCATCCTGGAGCACACGGCA
This sequence comes from Brachypodius melanocephalos, assembly GCA_013398615.1. Taxonomy (NCBI): domain Eukaryota; kingdom Metazoa; phylum Chordata; class Aves; order Passeriformes; family Pycnonotidae; genus Brachypodius; species Brachypodius melanocephalos. The sequence goes on along the minus strand of VZSR01001283.1, from coordinate 44,028,359 downwards.
CAGGATTGCATCCAGATGGTTCTTGGGTATTTCCAGTGAGGGAGACTCCACAGACTCCCTGGCCAATCTGTTCCAGTGCTCAGTCACCCACACGGTAAAGAAGTTCTTCCTCATATTCAGGTGGAGTTTCCTGTGCATCTGTTTCTGCCCATTGCCTTTCTCATCCTATTGCTTGGCTCCACCAAGAAGAGCCTGGCTCCGTCCTCTTGACACCCACCCTTCAGACAGTGATAGATACTTATGAGGGCCCCTCTCTATTCTCAGAAAAATCCCCCTCATATTTAATAATTCAGAGAATACTTACATAATTTTATGAGATATTTCATTAAAATGTTATGTTTGGAGAAAAAACTACAGAACAGTATTGAGACTGTAAAATGTATTTTGATCCTATAGTAACATGCTTTAAGTACAATTGCACAAGTTTTGCAAAAGATAAAGCAGGAAGGCCCTAAGTTCATTAATGGTTAACAAAATACTAGCTTGTTGTTCAGAATGTGCATATGGCATCCTCAAAGATAAAGAGAGGTACACAGACCATGATTTATGATCTTTAAAGGGAGTTTGTAAGTTAAAATATGACTGCCAACTTCTAAAAAAAAAGGTACTGCTGTAATTGCTGTAAGAGTTCTCTGGCTTTCTGGGTACAGATAAACAGTTCATCTGCATATAAGAGGAAGCTTAGAAAAACTGACATTTTTGAAGAAGGCAAGGGCTCGGGGGCAAGCCACTAACATAGGCATTAGCTACCATGTTACAGCTTTTAGTGAGAAGCACTGAAATTACCACGGGCAAAATTCCTCTTTTAAATCTGACAAGATGACAACAATACCCAGGCAGCAGAAATAACATGAACCCCCATTTTTGTAAGTTTTACAAAAGAAGGTTTGTGGGAAACAAAAAGTAGTGCACTTTCTACTTCTGACAGATAAGACAGGATCTAAGACCAGAGAAGCCACATACAGTTTGATTTATGCATAGCAAAACTGGTTTCTCTGCTTACTAGACCTATGCTAACATAGCTACATAGCAGTTATAAGATCATAAATTGGTGATCTTTATACTGGGAATTGTTGTGACCTGAATTCCAGACACTCCTGATGCTATCCTGAGTGGATACAGTGAAACCCCTTCTCTTGCATTTCAGTCTTTAAAAGTTGAGTGTAGCTTGTCAGTGGTAAACCAAGTGACTGCTAGTATTTCTGAAGATGTTATCTCTAGCTATTTTAGGAAACAAAATGTCCCTTTTCTGTTAAAACATGAATATTAAAGGAGAGGTATCTTCTCTTTAGCATTATTTGTATTCCTGGCTCATTCGCAGTGAGTTTTCTGTAGAGGTGTGTATTGTGTGGTTTTTGCTGTTTTTAAAGTACAGGCCTGTGATGTGTTTCCTTGGGGCAGCTTCCTTGATCAGTGCCAATCTCAGATCCTCAGCTGAGGATCAGCAATGCACACAAATTTCTTCTGAACAGGCCAGATCCACAAGTCTAACCTGTCAGAGACAACACTACCCGTGGCCCTGCCATTCCACTTCTGCAGACCCAGTAACTGGGACTGGAGACATGATATGGCGGGGAGAAAGTGCAGGCAGCGGGAGTCTGATTTTGCCAATATATCTGCAAAAAAAGCATTCCAAGCATAGTTATGCTGGGATGTGGGCGTGCTGGGACCTTCCTTTTTCCATCTGCTTGTCACTAATGCTGGCTGGCATCTTCCCCTGAGGTTGATTGTTTCTCTGTCAGCCTTACTGATATCCAGATGTGGGACTGATGTGTGGTGGCTCACTAAAGGTGGACTGAGGACAGAACAACTCAATGATTAAGACCAGACTTAACCTCATGTCTGAACTGGTTTATGCTCTTTCTCCTCAAGGTAGTTGGCCTCGAGGGGCAACTTCATTAGAGATCAGCTCATGTACACAGCCCCTAATTGATGGAAGGGTCCTCCCATGCTGTATTTCAATACCAAAACAAAGATGCAGGCTGCCATCCAAACCTAAAGGCAGCTGCTCAAAAGTGTGTGGGAAGAGCAACTTCAGAGGGACTCAAATGGCAGATTTTTAGATAAGGATGGGAAAACAGAAGCAAATATAGGGGACCAAAGGCAAGGAAAGAGAAGGCAAGGACGTGGTGAAAACAGGCCCAGAGAAAAGCTGTGAAAGGACCAACCTCCTCGTGGCTGAACAGAGGCTGAAGAAGGGAAGACTGGAGGAGTGAGTGGACACCCTCACTTTTCCTTGTGGTTTGTTTCCTTTTGTGCTGGAGCCATGCACGTCACTTGTAAACAAGACTGTCAGGGAACTCAAGCACCCATCCTTCATTTCTGCTTTACTGCTTCAGTCAATAGAAGCAGCGTTGTGTTTGCCATCTATTTGTGTTAGCCAATCTAAATTTCAACTCACTCTCACCTTTGTACTGAGAAGGACTGATTTCATAAAACTCCACTGCAGTTTAATTAGTTTCATACTCTGGAGCCCAAATATACCCTCAGTTCCTTCAGGTTTCTTTTTGGTTGGTTTGTTTGTTTTAAAATCTAAAACTTAAAACATTTCTAATAAAAACAAACTACTCAACAATTCTTCAGGAGAACTAGCAGTGCTGTGATGCAGCAATAGTTGTAAGGCTACCGAAATAGAAAGAGCCACGTCAAGATAAATGATTAAACACTGTCATGTTTATGTACATTGTATTCAGCCAAAAAGTAATAAGCGAAAGTTTAATACAAAGAGTGAACCACATTATAAATTGAAACTTAATTAACATCAAGATTATCTAGAATCTATGAGCCTAGCTCTTGTCAAAGCACAATCATTTTTAATTATAAGAAAATTTAAATATTCTACTCGATATTTCAGTCATGCAGAGGTAAAGTAGGTTCATAGCTCACAGGAATATGCTGACACAATAAGCTGTATATTGCATCAGAATTTCAATGTAAAGTGTTTAGCCTGCACTGATATGACAAGCAGCCCAAAACCCTGATCCTGCAGATCAGTTGAGCTCCAGCAAATAATCAAAGTAGATATGAGACATCAAGGTATTTCTAAGTCTGTATTATTTCATGTAAATGGGATTTTATCTACAGACTGCAAATATAATTAAAAAAACCCCAACCAGCCAAACAAAACACGTCTGTGAATATCACAGTAAGCAGTAAAACATTCCTAACACTATTAGCAGCATGCACACACAGTGACATAGCTTATGAAAATTGTAGAGCTACAGCAAATTCAACCTCCACCATGTTGACTCTACTGCTCCAATTATTTTCAAATCACCAGCTCTATTTGAAGGCTTCAGCTTGTGGATTAGCAAAGATTGCACGTACCGCCTGCATTCTTGTGTACTATAGCATTATAATTATTATGATGATGATTAAAGGTCTCCCCCATTCTTCACTTACCGCAGGTAGCTGTTGTTACTGGTGGGATACTGGTGGTGGTGATAATGTTCAGGCTGGCTGTGCCAGAAGAGCATTTTGGGATGAGGTGAAGCATTGTGCTCAGCTAAGAGATGGTCACTGCAGTGATGGGAGATAGGAAAGAGAAAACAAATTCAGATTACAGTTGCAGTTGGGTTGCTCTCAGGCCTTTATGTTCAGCTGCTGCCAGCAAGTTGTCCCTCTCTCCAGAAGAGGCAGGGAGCTGATGTCTTTGGCTGCTCCCCACATGCCCTCCTGCTCCCCAGACTTGCTGTGCTGCTGCTGCTGCCCAGTTCCAGGGTTTTTTTCTACCAATGTGACATAAGTGCAGCTCAGACCTCACCAGCATCCCTGTTTCTCTCCTCCTCTTCCCCCACACTGTCCTAGAGTGTCACTGAGCAAACCCTGTGTCACAGAGGCAGAGAAAGGGCTGTTTCACTGCACTTGGCCTGAGAGACACCCAGCTCCCTCTTCACACAGTCCAGAGACCTTGAACACCGAAACCTGCATAGGCACGACTGACTGCAGAGAAAAAGAAAAGACATGGAATACACAAAGACCTCTTTAAGGGAGCAAGATGCCTTCTCAGCAGTGTTCAGATTGCATCTTTTTTGCCTGTTCATTTCATTCTGGTGGCAGGCAGACTACAACCTTATTGTTACCTTCTTGCCATGAACAAAGATTTTAAAAAACCCCCCACCCAACAATGAAAACACTGTCAAATTGCAGGAAAAATATTTACTCCAACACCAACCTAACACCACTCCTCACACCCACATTTTAGGGAAAAATCACATTCAGATGCAAACCAGCTGCTTGGTGCATTCGGTGCCTTTTGTTTGCTGCAATTTGCAGCCAGGATTGCAGTATCAATTTTAAAACACACAAAATAGTACAGGCTGATCCTGCCAAGACCTTGACACTCAGAAATAATAGGGGGCACGCATCCAAAATCCTCATCTGAAAATAGTTACCTGCAGAGGGCACCCATTCTGCTTGAAATAGGAAGGACTACTAAGAAATAGTAGTTCATTTGTGGCTTTGTTATTTTGTTTTTTAAATACTATAAAAAGATACTTTTAAAAGGTATTACAATATTGTGGCAACACACAAGCTATGAAAATCAGAACATCAGAGAGCAAGATTCTGGGAAACAAAAAGGAATTATTTCATATTAGAGTGATAATAACATGTAGCAGCCAAAAAAAGCTTCAAATAAACATAATTGGTTGGGGATTTTTTATTAGCATCTCCCTTGATTTACTCTATTTACTTAACATCAAAGAATGCAAACAAAAAGCAAAGACCAGAATACAGAATGGCTTGGGTTGGAAGGGATCTCAGAGATCACATAGTTTCCAGCCTCCTTGCCATGGGCAGGGACACCTTTCACTAGACCAGGTTGTTCAAAGTCCCATACAACCTGACCTTGAACACCTCCAGGAACGGGGCAGCCACAATTTGTCTGAACAAGTTGTTCCAGTGTCTCACAAGGCAAAGAATTTCTTTCTAATATCTAATCCAAACCTACTCTCAGTTTGAATCCATTCCCCCTTGTCCTCAAATGTCTCTGTCTTTCTTGTGGGCTCCCTTCAGATACTGGAAGGCTGCAATAAGGTAACCCTTTTTCAGACTGAACAAACCCAGTTCTCTCAGCCTTTCCTCACAGGAGAGGTGCTCCATCCTTTTAATCATCTGGGTGGCCTCCTCTGGACTCACTCTACCAGGTCCATGTGCTTCCTGTGCTGGGGACCCCAGAGCTGGATGCAGCCCTGCAGGTGGGATCTCACCAGAATGGACTAAAGAGGCAGAATCATCTCCCCAACATATAGTAATACAGAATAATAGTAGAGGAACTGTAAACATGGGATGAGAAACAAACACCCACATGTGATGCTGCCCAGGAAAGCAGACAAGAATTGGGACTGCTGAGAGATTATTTAAGTGGTTCTGAGATATTAATCTCCTCCAAGCAGCATGTAAGTACCTGGAAGAGGACTGTTATGACACAGATCTGCTCGTGTACACAGACTGATCTTTGGTCCAGCAAGGATAAGAGCTGCATGAGTCTTTTTAAGGTTAGTTGTTCCTCTTACATGTCTCTGTAACCACAGACTTGTAACAAGCCTCCTCACGGATGTAAAGGGCTGCACGTGTCCCAGTGATCGCTGTTGTATTTTTTTGAATAATTATTTTGATTTCAGTGACTGTAGGAAAAGAATATATATCCTGGTATCCAGTTTGCTCCATAAACTGGAAAGCTGTAAAATAAAGCTACTCTGTCTTCAGCCCTAGATTTTGGCAAAGGAGTTAAACACACACAGCGCATTTATTTGGAAGCTGCATTTCCATTTGCACTGATTATTCTCAGGAAGAGAACTACGCATCCCACAAAACACTTTCACAACCTTCCCTTGGGGTTTACAAGAGCTTCCCATATAGAGGGCAAGCATGTTTTGTTCCATGACTTGTATTTCTGTCAAATGGAAAGGGTAATACTAGATTCCCTTCCACAAAATAGCTCCCACCGCTCTCTGCATATCCCACAAGCTCATGTGGCTTTATATTGTGCAACACTTTTTTCCCTCCTCAAACCAGCCCATTGCTTTTGACAGCTGCTCATTTGTCAGAATGCAAAATAAGGAACACTGCAGCTTTGATTAGTCTTTTCTTGTCAAGTCTAAGAGAGAACTTGGGAGCAAAAGCATTTGAGACACCTGTTTTTTATCTTTAGCATAGACTTCGTTCCTCGCCCTTTCAGAATTAATTTTGATATCTTAAAATAACACAAGCACCATATATCAGGGTTGCAGATTTGTTCTTAATATCAGGACAAGCAATTTGCTGTCACTGAAAATAACCACCCCAGGGGGTAGCCTAGGCAAGCAGTTGCAGATTCAGCTGCTGGTCTGGGTTCAGCCCATGTGTTCTGAATGCAGATAGTGAGCAAGAGCTTTAGTTTTCTGATTTCAGTTTTCTGTCATTAGCTTACCCAGCTGTTACCAGAGCTTTGGCTCTCCTGACCACCATAGAAGGCTGTAATAAAACACAGGAGCATCACAGCAGATGTGCCCATTCAGTGCCTTACCTTCATTTGATTCTTCAAATACTACCCTTCTGTGGACAGATGAGTCATTGATAACATCCAAAAAACTACTGCCTCGAGGAGATGAGTAGGGAGAGGGAAATAATGGCAGCCTTTCTGATCTCAGAACCTGCTTCTTACAAAAGGTAGAAGTCCCAAGGCCTGTGTGACAGGTGTCCCTCATGGTATGCTAACTTTCATACTTGAGAGAGTGTGACCACACAAGCTGCTACTAGAAACCATCCTATCCCACCGTGATCACCGTCCCTGAAGGTACAACAGAAGCAAAGCACAACCAGGTCTTGTGCACTTCTATGCAAAAGCTTGTGGACTTCTATGAAAGAGGAAATTTTGCCTTTTTTTTCCCTCCAAGGGTTGACAAGATTATTATCTACATAGATGCTTTGAGTTCCTTGTATGGAATACAGTAGACCGAATATGTAGGAAAAAAAAGTTATTATTCAAACTAATTATTATTCAAAGTAAATCAATATTTCTTTTCCTTGTCCTATTCAGAGTCTTGTGTTTTGACTGATCTTTGTTGCATTATATGGACATAGCTTCAAGTACACTGTAACTCAGTTTTTAAAATCAGGATAAACTCCCCAAGTTATGCCTAAATCTGGTATTTTGCCTTTTGAAACACTGTATATTCCCCACACCTGCTGCCCTTGACTAACCTCTAGACATAAAGGTATGTGGTTACACAGTCCTTCAAGTTTGGGGACAAATAAGGTGAGTTTTTTACCTTGTACTGTTTACTGTTAAGGGGCTGGGTTTTTTTCTTGCTTTATGGTCTGCCCAGTAAGTACAGAGATCTTGGAAAAGGAGTACTGTATACACAAACAACAAGACATTATTTAGTTAAAACATCTCTTGCTCTAAGGCTTGTGTATGGCATGCAAAGTCCAACCTGAAATTTAAGGTGGGGAGGCTCATGTTTTGCTAATGGGTGGATATGTACTGAAGTACTTTAGCATATGGTACCTGATAACTTTATTGGATTTTTTTCGCATGAGCTGCATTCAAAATGATGAAGTCTCCTAAGGCATCATTCAACTTGCTAATCTTTTTTACAGTGATCAGACCCCTCATGGAATTTTTATGATCATTCTGAGAACTACAATAAATGACCTTAACTACTGGCATTATAACTGGTTATATATGACCAAATGTCATCTCTGCTCTTTGCTTTTAACAAGTAAAAATTGTTCTACAGACAACACATGAAAAACTCAATCAGGTACCATATAAGACACTGTGAATTCAGTATCTATTCTGAAAATTTTGTTTAATGGAAGTTTTTGCTGTCCAGTGATTTTTGTTGTGCTTAAAATACTAGTTTTCAATTTAAAGTCAGAAAAAAGTTGTGTATTTATGCAGAAGCAATCCCTACACATTTCATTCCCAAACCAAGTTTAGAAAAGTATTGCAATTTTGATGCATCCTATTTGGTCTTTGGACTCTTTTTGGTTGTACAGCAGTTGCTGCCTAATGCAGGGTGACACAGTGAGATAGTTATCCATGTCTAGATGATACTCCTAGCTTGGATGGGCTATGAATCCATCACACATCTCTGTGAAAGGTGCTGACACACATTTCTAGCCCTCTATTTTTGAGGACACAACCTCTCTGTCTCTCTTATACACCTTGTTAGTGGGAGTGCATTCACTCCCACTGCAGTGAACCTAAACAATGCCAGATAACAGCCACAAGCAGGAAGAACTTCTGCATGTGATCCATCGCTGCACTGACCTGCAGTTCTCCACACACCTCCTGACACCTCCTGGGCTGACCCAGCCCAGTCCTTCTGCTGTGTCTGCAGGTGGCAGAAGTACAGGGTCACTGCTGACAGCCTGAGAACAGCAATGCACCCTGTCTGTGGAGTGCCACAGAGAATGAGCAGCAATGCCCCCACATGTTCTCCATGTCCAGCTGCCACCTTTAATCTGGATTCCTGGATTATTCTAGGTGTTGTAATCTGGGGCTGTTGAATGCACTGTAAGGACTGCTGCATTTACCAGCCCTTCTACGATACAGAACTCTTGAGAAGCAGGTCTGCCAACAAAAATAAAGGGAAAATGCAAAAACCTACAATGAACATTTTTAGTAGACCTCCCAAATTCCTGTAGAAGTCTTAGGACACTGCCAGCATAGAGACAAAGCTACACATCACAGGGTATCTGACCAGAACTCTGCTTGATGCGTAACACTGCTGAGTGTGCTAAATGCTTCAAATGCTTCAGCAGCTCCTTCTTATCATTTTGACCAAATACATCAGATATGCAGCAGATGCTGTGCTTGGACTTGCTTCAGTGTCTCCTGGATTCGAGTGAGGCACTCTGAGAAGTAACTTCATATGTAAAGGAGAAATACAGATTGCTTCCAATGCTCACGTGTCAGGTTACAAAAACCATGGATTTGGCCACTTCTGAAGAATGCAGCAGGATATGCTCCTTTCCTCATGGAGTATTGGATCCTTTTAAGAAAGTCTCCACTGCAAGGTATTCCTGGTCTTGTTTATTTCTCCATGGTCATATTCCTCACACTACCTACTTCTCAATCTCTGGATGCAGTAAGGTGCCGAGGTATGAACTGAAATGTCTTACTGACTTCACATCTTACAAGATGGAGCATGGCAAACCTTTGCTTTCTTCTGTTCCATCTGCTGCCTTTCAGGAAGACCATGGCCTACAAAGAAACCTATGACATGGAGATCATTTGGAGGCACTGAGATTTAGACAGCAACACTGACCAGAGAGTATTTTCATTTAAGCCATTACATCATACCTGAATCTAAACTTAAGTTAGCAGTTTTTTGTGGTGGTGGCAGAGGGTGAAGTCCATTGTATTTTTAGACGATTCAGAAGTCTGTAAAGGTGGACAAGTTCAAGTAGTTGTTTTTCTGCTATTCTGTGCTTGGTAGCCTAAAAATCAGTATTTGGGCTCCCAGACTGCTGTGGCAATGTAGGCTGCCTGACACAGAAGAGAGCTTGGTTATTTCTCAGTCTGAATGGACTGACTCCCTTCTACCTGAGGCTTTGAGGCAACTTGGTACCCTACCAGGTCTAACATTTTCTAGCACTGGGGTGGCTTGACTGTGTAAATAAAGTCCTCTAACATCAGTATTTTCCTCTCAATTCCCAAAGCAGAAAGCAATACATTGTGTAGTCCAGGAAAATTCCCTTCCTAAAAACATTACAAATCGCACAGGGGCTTTAAGGCTTTTAAAAGCACTAGCTGCAACCTACAAGGAGTGAAATTAAGTATATACACCATGTGCAACCCTGTATTTTTCACCTCCTAACAGTGCAAAAATCATCTTACATGGCTCAAGCAGTGGCTAATTAATAGATTTCTAAGAAAAGGCAGCCTCCGACAGTACCAGCTCTTCAAAAGTAAGGTTTTAAAAAGTTTAAGATGGCATTTCCTGAACAATCAAGTAATACCCAATTTAGATTTCTTTTCTAGGGCAAGTACAGGCTATATAAATGGTGATACATGAAAATTCCTTAGGAAAAGCAGGTGATTTTGTCTTGGAAGAGTATTTCAATTGATTAGTTGGCCAGCATGGCCATGGCTGTCACCTCAAAGATCAAAAACTGCATCAACAGCTCAGAAATTCTTTAGGTAAGATACAACCATCTGTAAAGACATTTACTATAGTGTAAAATGTTTTATCTGCATCAGTTTAAGTTGTGCTGAAAGAACACAAAGTAACAGGCCAGAAGTAACTGGTTTTCCAGAGTAGAGGCTTTTTGTAGTTGCACAGTTAGGTATATTTTAAATGCATTATTTCAGACTAGCATATAAATTAATTGAGCATTTTAAAGCATGCTGATCTACAATTTTAAATGGAGCACACATCCATTCCCCTACAGGCCTGCACTTGAGCTGTTTATCCAAGCTGAAATCACCAGTTTCCTCACCTTCCCGGGTATTTTGGCATAAACTGTATGTGCTCAGGCTAAACACACTGTGCTAACAGGTGGCTTTTCTTGTATTTCCTCCCCCACCACTGCTCCCCATACAGGCAGACCCTCTCAGCCCAGGATAGCCATTCATTCATCCTCTGGCACAGGTTTGTGAGCCCTTGGTGTTGCTGGAGGACCAGACTGAGATTATTCCAGACAAATCAGATTGGGGAACAGATTAGGGAAGCTCCCACAAAGGTACTCTGTTGGCTCTGCCACAGGCAGAGATGACTAGATGGTGAGAGAATACCTAAACCAGTCCAGCTGACTTTTGAGAATATCTGTCTACTGCGTAACTTAAATCTACATAGTTGTTTTTAACTGCTGCAGGTGTTCCTTGGACAGACAGGCATTGCTTTTGAATTTATTTTGACACAAGGTCAGCAGAACCATCTCCAGTACTGGTTGTAATAAGAGTTTACAGAGGTCCAAGGATGAGCATCATGATCTAAGACAGAAAGGATACTGAAAAAGAAAACTTGTAAAACTGTGATGCTCAAGATGAAGTTCATTTACCTTTTTACTGCCTATCTGATCTCAATATAAGTGGATATAAAACATTTACATGCACGTTCCTTTTTTCACTGAAGAAATATTTTCCATGTTTCACGATCCGTAAGTTTTTCCAATCTTACTCCCTCTCAAAGTATTTCCACTAGGATCACTTATATCTAAAACATATCAAAAGTTACAGAATTTTTATATCCAACAGAAATCATACAGTATTCAAAACTGCTTGCAAACTTCTTAGTTAATACACTTATCCTAAAACCCCATCAGCAAATGAACAAACTTCTTTAACTGGGATAATCCAAGCTGCACAGCTTGGAAACTCTGAGCTCTTAAAGTACACTAAAACATAGAAAAACATAAACAAAATACAGAAAAAAAAAATGTGAAATTTGATTTTTTTGCTAGAACAGCACAATCAGTTCTTCAAACTTCCCACATTTCTGAAAATCTTCTGTGTTTTAACAAGAAGGAAGAAAACCTATATAAATTATGAAGCAAATCTTTAAAGTACGTATGTTTAACAAGTTGGAAAACTCACGTGGGGGAGAATTTAAAGATGTTTTCTTAAGTGAGCTCAATATGAATATTGACTTTTATCTTACCTGGAAGTAGACTGCAATTGCAAAACTCATCAGTTTACTGTTTTAATTGGGAGAAAACAACAGACTTTGTTCTCCAGATAATCCTCCAGTTCTGAAATGCTCATGAGTCCCCATCATATTTATGTTTATTGTGTTCTCTGTGCTTGCAAAGTCCCAACCCACCACAGTGCAAGTTACCACAGCCAGTGGAACCATTCTCACTCGCCTCCCGTAGGGAGGAACTGTAGTGTAATCCAACAGATTTATTTCTCAAAATTTTTTTCTCTTTTATGATTGTTTTCAAAGGGACAGTGTCATGTTCAGCATTTGAATTCCTTTGCTGAAAATTCAAACTGTGCAGTTTAGGCCTGCATTCTCAATAGACTTTTTTCATGGCCATGTTTGTGACTTAAATGTTTAAACATGCATAGGAACCATTAAGAATATGTAAGTGTTGCAGGATCCAGATGTTTGTTCTTTTTGCTCTGTGACTCAGACCACAAATAATAAACACAACTCAATCTGTTCCAACCTTTATCTTCAAAAACAAATAAGCAAGCCAACTCAGGAAAATTTACATCATCAGCTCTCCTTTCAATTTGCATTTATTATCCCAACTTCCTTGCTAAGACTTCATCTGAACAAAATATGTTACTCAAAATTCTTTAAAGCAAATGACATCCAAGTCTGAGACATCCACAATATTCATTTCCCATCCTGATTCTGCATGTAGCTTTTCTTCTCCTTCCTCTTTTTTAAAGCCCAAACCCAATCTTTAAGAATTACATTTCAGTATTCAAATGACTGCAATGACCTATCTTCACAGGATTTTAGAAGGAACACATAGAAACTCAGTCTGAAAGAACAGCAACTTATAATTGTCCTATTTTTTCCCAGATATTTCTGCTAATCCATTAGAGAAACCACCTCCAGCAGGAACATAAGGCATGACTAATCACTGCTTGAATTTCACTGAGCTAGTATCTACTTAAAATATAGGAAATGAAGGCAAAAAGCAATGCAATGAATCTGATAAACTGGCTGCTGTGGAAATATTTTTCTTTCCAAATTCTTACATTCTGTTGGCTTCATATAATATAAATAGATTCTATCTGTTTACAAAGGTAGCAACCCCATCTCTGCTGGAAACAGAACTAGTCATATCATAAGTAAAATATTCAGTTAAATATATTGCATTGAGGTTTTTAATACATGGGATATCTTCGCTTAAAATATTTAAAGACAGCTTAAAAGCAGAACTGATGAACAAACTTTGGGTAAATATCTTCCTCCCCCCTACCTGGAGCAAACTTTTTCAGTCATATAGGGGATAAAAACCATATCTTTTGTTTACATGTAAAAAAACTAGGTTTCATCCAGAATATATACTGTATGTTTCAATAACTTATATTTTCAGTATGAAACAGCATCTTCAAAAAGATGACAAGTAACAGTCATCTTGCAATGACTCTCTGAAAAGAAATATTACCTATACAAAATGCAGGAATAACATACAGGTCTATCAAGCTTAGAATTCGTGCAATTTTTTGAAGTGACATTTTGTATAATTAAAATCTAAAAACTACAAGACTGTAGACTGAAAAATATTTTTAAATATTTATAAAATAAAATGTAAATGATGTATAATGTACAAATAAATGAAATAATAAACAAAAAATCTGCCTAGAAGAAGGAAACTGTCTTCATAAAGATTCTATTAAATTTTCTTTAAATTTGTCTAATATACCTATATTCACAGCATGTTCTCAAATGCCAAGTCAGATTTAGTAACAAGATTATATAAAGAAACATCATTTGGACATACCAAACATGAAGATCCAATTTTTTTTAACCAATGCTGTATGAATCACATTTATAATTTTTCTTATAGTATGTGATCAAATAAAACAGAAAAACCAGAATGTATACATTGCTAATCTTTTAAGTAATGTTATGTACATTTTATTGCCAGTATATGCACAATGGTAAGCATAGAACTATAAATACACAATGTAATTAAACAGTAGAAAACAACAAGGATGTTACACGTAACCAAGGAAAGAAGGAGGAGATACTATTTTCTTGATGTAGCTGCTAAAAAGGGCTAGTGACGAGTTATGACAGTCTTGGGTTTAAGTCTTTACATATATTTCTACAACTTTTCCTCCAAATAAATCTCTGCAATGGCATTGCTTCTTTAATAACCACATCCTTCTATTGCATTCACCTCAAACTAAAGTAAAAACAACCTTTCATGTTAACTACAAGCATCTGACTTAATTTTTTATTCAGTTTTGTTTTTCAGGGTTCCTAGCAGGTAAAGTGTGTACTTTCTTATGATATTTGGCTGCAATGTTGAAGAATAAAGTTTTGAATACACATTAAGTGATAATTTGGAAAAAAAAAAAATAAAGGTTTTTCTGTAGATAGTTCTTCTAATGGGTGCTATATGCAGCAGCTCAGTCAAAAATTAGTCACCCTGAAGAGGTAGAGAAAATTTTAGCCTAGCATAGATCATCATCCTTGGCACCACTATTTTCTCTCTTATCAGGATACACTTCCTACAACTAGAGAACATCACAGTCAAAGGGAAAAAAAAGTCAGGAAAAAAAAGTTGCGTTATTCCTGGGAAGGGCACTGTTTCATCCCATTTCTCACTTAATTAGCTTGCTGCTTATATAACAAAAAACAAAACAAAACAAAAAAACCCAAAAAAACCCCAAAAAAGAGGAAAAAAGAGGGGAAAAAGAAAAAGAAAAGACAACATTTAGGGACACATTTACTTATCTTTGTTCTCTTTCCATTATCAACTTCATAAATACAAAGAACCATTATTCACAATATACTAACTCTTTTTCAAAAATGGAAAAACAAACCCTTGAAACATTTCCACACCTTAATCCAGATGGGTCTTGAGGATGCTATTCAAGAAAACCATGCAAATAATTTGGTGCAGCTTTTCCTACTCATCCAAAATATATATTTTTCTTTAAATTAAAAGGTGGCGAGATCCATAGCATTTGTGACTATTCCCCCCTCCCCCCACTTAAATTCAATGCAGAAAATCTTGGTGCTTTTCAGAAGGTAAGGGATAAATAGTTTTCTGCACTGTTGTCATAAGATCCCATGTGAGTTACAATACAAGACTACTTGTTCCAGCAATTAGGTTGAGAGGAAACATTCTAGTGATAAAGATAAATACATACTGAGCATGCTTGGGCAGAGCACTCCATTCTGAAGCATCCTGCTTGAAGAACGAAAGGTGACAAGGATGGTTCACGTCCATCAAGTGACCATGAACTCTGCTGCTCACCAGCAGGCTGCCACACCATCAGCAGGTCGGCAGTGCTGCCCTGGCAGGGCTGTCTTCCACATTAAGAGGTACTGGTTGTACCAGCCCTCTGCTGCGCACACTAAATTCTTATTTATGCAACAAACATACAACCAATGAACAATATCACTGTGACAGAACTGGATCAATCCAGCTTTCTTTTTATAGGCATATTTCTCAATCTCCAGAATATCCCAAACAAGCTGTAAATAAGATGATGAACCACCAACACAGTGAACGAGTCTCACTGTAGTTCAGACTAGTTCAGCCTCGTTTCACATCACTTCTTGTTTCTAGCGAAGGACATGATACTCAAACAAAACGGCAATAAAAAAGTAATGTTATCTGCAGCTGAAGAAAAGCAACAGAATTTATATTTTAACTTCTGAACCTTAAAGCATACCTTTTTAATTAGCATTAAAAAATCTTTTTTTAATACAGTAACACTGGCAAAAGTTAATGGGAAGACACAGAGGATTATGAACAGGGTAACTGATGGATAAGATTATTTTGAAATTTTATTCTGCTTTAATCAACTGATGTTAATACTGTTTTTCCTTAGATTTGAAGTAATTCTACTGCATCAGTCTCATGCAGGCTGAGGACAGCCGTTGGTTAAAGAAAAAAACAAAACAAAACCCCAAACAAACGAAAAAATGAAACGAAAGGGGGGAAAAAAAACCAAAACAAGAAAAAAGTTCCAGAAGTTGCATGTAAGGATTTTCCTTTCACTGAAGAGGGCCTTGCCCTTGCTTTAGGAGACCTGGTTAACTCTTGTCAGCTTCATTAGCTTTGTCCAGACATATCTGCTGCTGTATCCCCTGCTCCGGAGCCTGTTTGTGCACGTTTGATGTAAAGGTTCAATAATTTCATCTGCAAATTTAAGCCAGAAATTAACTCTGTTTAGTATTTGCAAACTGTACATACAGACTACAGGAATGGTACCTCAAAATAGACATCAATCCTTTTTCTTTTCCCTAAAAACAAAATTGTACTTTACACAGCTATTCAAAAGGAGCATACATGTCAATGAAAACATCAAACACAAGTAAAATTTGTCACAAGGAAACTGCTGAAGCTTCTCGAAGGATGTAAAGAAGAATATGATATAAAGCAGCTAGATTAAGATAGAAGGAATATTTTTCTCCACTTATAATGCTTTTCTAAATATGGTAGTGGTTTGGGTTTCTTTTTCTTTTTAATTAATGCTGAGGTTTAAGCCTCTAATCAGAGATGCTGACGCTGGTATTTACGAAAGTTTCCAGTATTGTCTACAGTCACCTCAAATACAATCACTGCCAGACACTATTTTAAGGATAGAACTGTCTTATTCACAGACACACAAAATTAATTCTCCTGTTTTACTCCCAAGAACAAAGAGAATCAAAATTAACATATAGCTGTTTACATGCAAAAAACTGCATGAAAAGGCTGTCAATAAAATCGTAAACATCCTGAAACAAAAAGGACCACAGACTGGTTCTTATTATTTCAGATTAGAGGTACTGAAAAGACTGGTGAAGACAAAGTAACAAGGAGGAAGAATAAATGAAACTGCTGTATGTAAGATGGACATACTATGTTCCTTGATTTTCAGTCAGAGCTTGCATGAAAACAAAGACAAGAAACACTGACAGGAAAAGCCTGCTGAATACAGCCATTATCACTACTACCAGCCTACAAAGAGCTAAATACATTAAAAAGCAATAAGAAACACAGTTTAGTAATTATCTTAATGCTGAAGTTTGTACACTTGCATAAAGATCTGTGGACTCTCATTTTTGAATATTTTCCAGTGAAGTCGTATTAGTACAACTGATATCATCTTTCAAGTATACACTTCATTGAAACTTTCTGGCAATGGCAGCCAAAATGCAAATGCATAGATGCAATTATGAGCTAAGATTTCTTTAAATGATATCTTCTACTTACTTTACTGCCAGTGAGTTGACTGAGATGCGGTTTTAGTTCATCACCAATTACTGCATGAATGGCTACAAGGCAGAAAACACATGCCTTACGAACGCTGCTCTCTGAATTATCATAACCCTAGAAAGCAACAAAATTAACATTAATACCTTATCAGTTAATGATTAAAAGCCCCAGAAAGCTATTTATTTATTTACTGTAATAAATACATTGAAGTCTATGGTAAATTAATGCCAGTGTAGCCCAACGAAGCATTCCAACAAAAAAAAGCAAACATGCAAATACAGAGCATGCAATTAAAAAGCAGGCTGCATATTAATCGCCATTGATAATCATTTTCCAGGCTGAATTTGAAACCCACACAGTCCTGTTCATAAGTTACACTGAAAACAGAGCTGCTGCCATGCAATAGGTGAGCACATAAGAGAACTTTTCTAGATTATACAGGTGCTTACTTAAAGCAGAAGACCACTCCCAATTTAGAGCTTCCTGACTCTGAATGAAGAACCCTCTTATCAGCTAAAGACTCTTTTGTTAACCCCCACCTCATTCTTCAATGATTTTTGTTTCTTTTGCCATTTTTTATCACCCCATGCATGGTTGTCTCATGCAGGCTCAGGGCCCTTCTCTGCCTTTATTTTCCGGCGGATGTATGAGTGGATCACACCCAATAAAGACAGAAATCTGCAGAATGCAGCTGCCAACTCCAAAAAGCCTTGATCCATGAAGGAAATTAATGTATTTTGGCTCTCGATATGATAAAAAGGTGGTAAAAAATTCAGTTTTAAAAACAAAGGAAGCAAAAACTTGGACATCCTTCTAATTTTATTCAATTTTAGAAAACGGCTTCTTTCCTCTTGCCTCCCAAAAGCCCCAGCTGATAAAATCCTATAATTATACACAAATAAAACATAGACAATTTCACACCAAACTACGTAATCTGGAAAAAGTATGAATAACAAAGAACTATGTTTGAACAAGAAGTGTCTACCTAGCTTACCTATAACCAGGACTTTATATTCTACTGAGATTTCCTGAGTCCTAATCATGGTTATAATTTAGCTCCCTGCTAATCAAAGAGATTTTTCCCACTATCCAATTGGGTCAAGGCAGCCATCAATTATCAGACATGTGAAATACTTCATGAGAACAAAGTGGTATATTTTTAAAAAGTCTTTACAATTCATATGTATACAGTTTCTTTTTATTAGTCTGTTTGGTCTTTCCCCCCCCATTTTCTCTCTTCTCTCCTTACCTGTATTAGACCTGGGACAATCTCTGGTAAAAGCTGAGTAAGCGTTTCTTTAGATACTCTTTCTATAACTTTTGTCTGCATTTTGATTGCAGCCAGATTAATGGGATAATCTGCAGTTTGGATAATTGGACAGAGAACTTTGATGCACTGATCTGGGCTAATGGAAGTAGCTAGCATGGAAGCAGCTTCTTCAGCAGATCTCACCACCTATTGAAAGAAAAAGAGACAGAAAAGTGATTTATATGAGACTTTTAGTCTGTGGTCTATTTTCTGATAGTAATTGTCTTGAGCATAAAAATTTCCTATCAAGACCTCTGCAATATTGTAGAAATATGTAAAGAATCCAGCTGTTGGACATTACTTCTTAAAAACACAATTCTTCCCAATCTTCTATGGCTACTATGCCCCTAACTAATGTAATACACATCAGTTTTCCAAACCTGCTTGTTTAATAGGGTTTGGAACTTCTGTATTTTGCATACCCTCCAATTACATATTGAAATACCACCACCTTTGTAAACCTGCAATTTCTTGTGTTGCCATTTGTTATTGCTTGTTAGGTCAGTGATTGCTAATAAAACATGTTTTCACATTAATTTCAAAGGTGTGTTTAATGACATATCTAGATTGCCTGCTGTACAAGCTGTTTTTCTTCCCCTATAATTTTGAAAGAAACTATGACAAGAGAGTACTTTAAGCCTGAAAAATATGCAGAACAAGTAGAACAAGAATAATTAGGTAGGACTTCAACAGGTACACAAGCTCAAAACACAACAAAGGCACCACAGAGAAAATTAACATCTGATCTCCACATTAGTGCTGTGGTGGCATCTGCCATCTAACAAAGGAAACCACAGTACAGAATGAGTGGTTGTACACCAGCGATGTACAAAAACCTCCAGAACTTTCCATCCTTGTCCCCTTTACTCTCTCACTCCTAACACACAAAACCATGAGAGAGAAAAAAAACCGCAGGAACAGAGAAGGAATGATAGGGAAATGACACTGCAATAAATACAGTGTATGAAACAAATCCAGAGAGCACAGGGAAAAGAGAAACGAGTATCAAATGAGAGAGAAAGTCATGGGATGGGAGGAATCAAAGTTGACTTAAAAACCTGAAACTCCACAGTAAATTCCACAAAGTGCCTTTGCATGGGGAAGATATACTCATTTAGTACTAAACATGGATTCCTTCCACAGCATCAGTGGCACTGATGTCAGAAGTTCAATATTGGGTTCATTACTGCGTTTGTGTTTCCTATAGTTACATGCACTGTCCTTTATTGTGTATGCAGGCATCACAAATAACTCTGAGCAAGGTTACATTTACCCTTCTACTGCATCCCCTCACTATTCCTGGCACGAGCACCACCCCCACTGACATATTCCCGTGCATTTTCCCTTAACACCATGCAAAGCCATGCTCTCAAATGGAGCAGAATGGAAAGGGCTGACAATTCCTTGTCTTGTTTAGTCTCATCTCTCAACCATAAACCTCACTGAAATCCAAAAGCTTGTTTGAGATCTCTAGGACATCTATATTTGGCTTAAGATGTCAAACAAGGAAAAAGCACCTTTCAGTTATTCCTTGAAGAGCCATGGTGACACACAGCTGTTACAATGTCCTGTGGGATGGCACCCAAGGCAATTGTTATTAGGGATGATATTAAACCGTTCAAGAGCTTTTAGAACTGCAGGCATTTTTTTCTTGCACACCCATGTTAACTAATAACATCACTGCTATTAAATGTATGATAATATGCTTGTTATTAAAAAAATTACTTCCTCAGTAAGAAATTTCACATTTTCAGGACAGCTCGTTCATTTTGTAATTTGTCATAACCTTAAACAAATAAAATAACTGATTACTGACCTCCTTATGAGGATCCTTATGCGCTTCTAATGTCTTCATGATTGTGAGCTCTGCATAATTCTTAAACCTTGCTGGCTGGTTTCTTAGAATTTCTCTTAGAACTTTCAGTGCCAAAGCTCTAATTGCATGCTAAAGATTCAATATTAAAATAAATGAGTTATGCATCTTTAAACAGGCATATCCTTTTAACATTTGTTCAGCTGCTGGAAAAGTCTTTAATAATGGCAAAAAATATCAGATTCTGCTTTCCACACATATGCAGTCCAAATCCCATGTGTTAAATAAAAGTAGGAAAAAAATCCTTGTCAATCTCTCTTTTCGCAGAAAATTCAGGTGAACACACATATCATAAACACACTACTAAACTAATCTGACTTATCTAGTTGACTCATCTATCAGAAGTTGCAAACGCGAGGGCTGATAAAACCATCACACAACTATATTTTTTTACTTTTTACAATTATTTTAAAAATCAAGTACTAATGTCTTTTTGATGTTCATTAATTTCAGAAACACGGCCTTTGTAGAGAACCATTACATAGAACTCAGTCCCTTTACAATGACTACTACCGTATTTTAGAAATAAATTTTTAAATGCTTGGCCACACATGATGTTTTGATATTCTAGATTCATGCAGGGGCTATAAACAGATAAGCTTTGGATCTCAATGTTTCATTCAATGGACTGTGTCAGAATCCAGAAATAGGACTCCTGGAGAAGCCAAGTATGCTCTTTTCACCACCAGTACAATCAGACTTCATGGCATATTTGTATTTCCAGAGTTTTTTGTTTTTCCAGCACTAACTGGGATTTGTGCCCTTTCTACAACTCATACAAATGTCAAAGGTACTGAAAGTAAGCCATGCACTTTGTTAACATTCTCAACTGGATGTTTCTGAATTTACCTCTTTATCTCCAAGCGTTTCAAGCAGCAGAAGTAGTATTGTTTTGAAGTGCTCATCCCAAACACCAAAAGACTCTTCCTGAGTTAACTTCATGAGCTCATACAGGGCAGCCTTTCTTTCTTCAACTCTCTCATTATGGTTTGATAACTCTTTCAGTAGCTCTGCAACCAGATCAGAATGGTCCATGGGAGGCTCTGTCAAATAGGAATGCACAAACACAATTATTGCAAATAAATATTAGTGTCTGTTGTACAACTAAAGGATACTTTCTAGTATGACTTAGTCGCTTTTGAGCATACTTTTGGTTTTTTCCCCACATTTGCCTTCAAGAATTGCAGTTTGCCTACTACATTTTCAGTGCAGCTAACATTGTTGAGCAAGCTTACAATCCCTCCCAAATCTCTACAATCATACAGCAAAAACCCCCTTGCAAGCTAGTCGACTACAGGAGTTTTTAGGCTGGCAGTACTCACTAAGTACTCTGCATCCTTTTGAATGTTATCTATATATGAAGGGTTATCTTTCCCATATAACATGTCCATTCAAGATGAAAATTTTCCTGTTAGTATTACAGAATTATTTGGACTTTTGTAAGCCATGATTCCACAACAATAGCTAGGTTGCTAAAACAAACAGGGCGGGGGGAAAAAAAGTACAACAGTGGTTCTTGGTACAAAAGAACTGAAATAAAGGCAAACCAGGGCTATTAGTCCCATAGATCCCAAAAATGATTAGTTAAGAGATGGCTCTGGGTTTTAATTTTGATTAGAGAGGATTTCATGGTAATGGAAAAAACACATTAGTTACACAACTTATATTTGTACACACTGGACTGCAAACAGAGTGATCTGCAAACAGTCAGGAAACTTAAAAATGGCTTTAGTGACAACTTGAGTATCAACTTAGTACCTTTATTCCATTATCAAGACCCATTCAGCCTTTAAGAAAGGCAAGTATACAGTTTCCATCTTTGCACTGAAACTTTTAGATAAATTAACAGAAACGTACTTTTTCCTAAGGCAAAAATTTGTAAATTCTGGCATACAATGCAAATGCATTGCACGTTTCCTGAAATGGCTGCATGTATTAATTAACACATGAAATACATCCTCCATAACAAATTAACTACATCATACACTGAGAAACCACAGCCCTTGAACATCTTGTATTATTATATTCAGTGCTGTAACTTAAAAATGCTGTACAAAGCACTTGTACAAAGAAAGCAGTAAAAGCTGAATACCACAGAATTAAATATCTTAGTATCACATATCAGCTACTATAAAAATCACGCTGGTTTTGAACCCCACATTCCTATTTGCATTTTGTTTTGCATGAATAAACAGGAGCACCAGCACCTGAAAGCAAACTACAAACACTTCTGCTGTCTCTGTATTAATGGATGATTAATGTTTGACTAAAGGACAGACTTAAACTGCATTATGTGAGTTATTATTTAAAGCAGATGAGCAGAATGGACAATCATTTTTATGGAAGCGGGAGTACTACTTTTACTGGCAGCACTATTATGCTTGTTCTACCAAACTGTAAGGATTATAGCTACAGCAAATCCTATTTCAGGGAAGGCATATTGACACTTCATTAGCAAAATTACTCATATCTGTTTAAATATTTTCATTGTGGTGTTGTCTTAAATGTATGGACAAAAGGATTAAAGAGAAGGGAAGGTAACAGCCATGTCCATGCAGGAATAAGGGCAGGAAAGAAGCTTCAGTAGTGGACTACATAACTGAAAAACATGAAGATAACCAAGAGGGGTGTGCCTTTTCAGCTTGCCTTTTCCATTCCTTTGTATGACTTAGCAGCCAGTATTTCATTTCCAAACATTCTCCAGATAAGAATGAAGCATAGAAGAAGTGATGTTCAAAGACTACTCCCAAAATTTCTTTTTCAGAAAGGAAACAAACACAAATGAAGAAGAGCAGATGCAACTCCTTCATTTGAATGAATTAAAATATGCATTAGAGAGATAAATAATTGATGAAGAACAGCTCTTCTCAAACCAATCAAACAACATCCTTTTGACAGGATAAACACTGTAGGGGTTAAAAGGGAACATGTAGGTATGTCCTGAATTTAAGAGTTTTCCTGCTGTCACTCACAGCATCTTAATATAAAAGCTATGCAAACATAATGGCCGGAAAAGCAAACAAAGCAAGTGCAAAACTTGATAAATGACTTGCAGGATGACTGGATTATAAATGGCTTTCTATTAATCCAGGATATCCTTGCTTGGATGTGTGCAGAGCCTGGTTCTGTTGGATGCCTTTGTTATGCTATCAAAGGAATGTGGAGCCAACTTAGAAAATCTTTAGCTGACATCACTTTAGGAGCAATCACAAACATTCTGGAGAACAGGGTAAGAACTGAAAATTATCACGTGAAATCAAAGGAATGATCTAAAAGAAAAAAGATGCCAAATGTAAGGCAAGACAAAGAAGCAGAAATCTTAAGCCCATATACAAAGTGGGAGGTAAAAAGGAAGATGTTTGGAAAGTGCAATCCATGGAAATAAGCTGAAATAAATAAGCTTCTTTGGAGAAGAACGGTTTTTCAAACAGAGACTGTGAACTGCTTTTAAGGAGTCTGGAAGTGGCCAGGTTTCCCTATGCTTCAGATAAAGAGCATTTCCCTTGGAGGAAAAAAACAAAGTGCAAGTGGTTGGAAGGTTTAGGCTGTTACTCTGAAAACCTTTTTACTGCAGGGGAGGCAAAACACTCAAATGTGAGTCATATGAGGCACACTGTAGCATCTCCTCCACTGAAAATTTTCGACTGCCAGACAAACCATCTGTGGGATAAACATTCCTGCCCAGTGCTGTTTGACAGGACTGTATGAGCAGCTAAGGTTTTCTCATCTAGCCTTGTATTTCCACATCCTTCTGTCAGTAATGCATGACAGGACAGCTGGGAATCCAGTACTAATATAATTTTGTGTCAGGAACAAGCAGCAATTCTGTGGAGTTTCCAAAAACTGATATCTAATGTTAAATGAGCCCTTTAGGTTTATGGGGAAAGTGTGCAACTCGCAACAGAGGAGTTGTAGGGACAAGGAATTTTGCCAAGTGTATCTTTTCTCTTGCAGACTTTTTGTAAATAATCCCAGGTGAAATTCTAAATGTAACACAGAAATGACAGAACGTACATGATATAACTAAATATAAGGGTGAACAACACAGAAATGGAAACGAGTACTTCATCAAGATCCATTAGAGAGCAGACCTAAATAATGCATTGCACTACTCTTCTAACCAGGACAAACTAATACTGGAGAGGGATGCTTCATTCCAGCCAGTCATGAGTTGTTACAAAACTGGATCATACTGGCACAGCACACACTGCATTCTGGCTTAATGCAGTAACCAAAAATAAGTTGTCAGAAGGTAGAAGGAGGCTTCTCCCATGTAAAACAAGATCCCTTAATACAGAATCTCAAACACAACATGGCTCTGTATGTGGATGGCAAAGCTATTTAATTATTAATATGTACATTACATGATTTGTAAAACTGTGCTTTTCCTTCCATCTTTTTCAAAAGGTATTTGGCTACACTACATGCTATGTAAGAAAAAAAAAAAGAGAAAAATGCACCATACTTGGATTTGGTTTTGATTTAGTGCAAACTTACAGCCAACTTATAGAACAGGTGAATGAAACACCACGTCAAAAAATAATTTCGTTTTTCAACAGTTTCTGTAACACATCTTTTGCAGAATGACAAAAGCAAAACAGGTAGAAAGGAGATGATTAGTTTGCCCCTTGCTATTAAGAAATTGTTTACTTAAAAACTTAATCTACAGCTGAATGACACTGAATACCAGATTATGAGAACCACTGACTATTTATTAAAATAATGATAGTAGTGGTACTTTGGAACCTTCTTAATATATAGATATAAAAAATTACCCAAAGATATAAGGAGAAACATCACAAAGAAGATCTGGAAGCCTACAAAACAGCAATCCATGTTCCTAGATTTACATGGGCTATTTGAACCACATTCTGGGTAAAAAGCTGGTTTGTTTTGTTTCATTTTAAAAGAATGTTTAGTCAATAGAAAATGCCAATGTCGTGTTTCAAATACAAATACACTACTAACAAAATACTTAATCTTTCACCTAATTCCCAAACTGGTTTGATCCAGTTTTACTTCCTTTCTATAAATCTTTTCTCCACCCACCCTCCCGCTTTAAATTTCAATCATAGAACAATCTGATAAGTAAATTTATACTGGCAATACAGGATGTGCTACCAGAAGTAGACAGCACAGATCAGCATTTCCTTCATTTTTACCATTAGTTTCTACAAATACCAGGTAGTCCAACAATGTCACTTGAAGAGATGACTAAAAAATAAACTCGTTCAAAATCCAGCATTTGTAAAAACCTCTCAAAGAAGTGATACATGTATTCCTAATGATAACTTCAGAAACTGAACTCCAAGATAGAAAATCTCATCATTTTTCTTCTAACACAGAATGTAATCTGAGTCTCACCATCAGGAAACTGCTCTGCATCATCATCAAACATGGCTTCTTTCAAAGCAGATTTATTAAATGGACTGATGCCATCAGAATAATTATATGGGTTGTAATCTCGTGAGCGTGGGGAGGAGTGGGGAGGCATGGTGTTGAGTAATGACGTTTTGTTATCCAGAGCTGTCCGACCTGTATCGCTCACACCACTTCCCGCTCGCATGTCCACTATTCCAGAAGCACTGCAAATCTGCAGGAGAGGAAGTTATCACATGAGCATACACTCCTACACCTTTCAATTAGTTACAGCACCAATTCATTTATGTAGCAAAAACGTACAAGTTTCAAAATGCTTAGAATTTTCAAACTAGCCTTCAAATAAGAAGTCCTAGTTCCCTCAATTTTGCTTTCCTTAAAAAAACCAAACCAAAAAAAAAAACCCAAACCAAAACCAAAAACAAAAAAAGGGAAAGCGTATGTTGTCCAAAAAACCCCACCAAAACTCAGAAACAGTTGTATTTTATTTTACAAGTCTGATGCATGTTTTAACATATCCACATGCTGCAAGTTCAGCAAATCTTACACACATCTTTTGAATCTTAAGTATTTTCTGAGTTCCACAGAAACAGAATTCTTAAATATTGCATGTAGCCCTTAACAGCCTACAGGTTTTGTACCTGTTTTGTACAGGTTTTGTACACAATAAAGTGAAATAAAATGTGTAGAAAACATTAGAGTGCAAACTTTTCAAAAGCTTTTTTACTCCAGCTGTTTTGCAAGAAGACTGGTTTTTAAACTGCTAACATGTTAGACAGTGCTATTTAAAATCAGCATTTATATTTTCAAAATACGGTTTAAGACTAGGAACATATTTTTCTAAAGCTCTGAAGTAATTCAGGAGAAAGGTCCAATTTAGGAAGAATATAAACCTCCTGAAACAGATGCTCTCCCATCTGTAATCAATCAGACACTAGCTTAGTTTGCTGATACCAACAGGGACTGAGTTTTAATACTCACCGAATCGCCATCGTCCTTTTTAGCATCTCGTTTTACAGGCTCATTCATATCTTCCTGACTACGAAAACTGAAATTCTGAATGGCTTCAGTGACTCCACGAAGAGAGCTGTAAATGTCTTCAGAATTCATGTTTTCAGTGTCATAGTCAAATGCACTGTGGGCCATGGAGAAGGACAGAGGTATTAAGACAGATTTATTTTGTGATTCTGTATTTTTAAATCACATTGGTAGGTAACTACAGAGATTCAGGAAATATTGCTACAATTATTACTTTTCTTGAAATGTATTAAGAAAGTTGTCTCTTCACAATACAAAACTGTGTTAAGGTATGGCTTAATAAGTGTATTACCACTGACACAGAAAGGACTGGAAGCAGCTAAGGGAAAAGCTACACTAGGTACCAGCACCTGCCTGAAGAAACAATTTTCTTTTGCTCTGTTTTACTCTGCTGAATATGAAAGAACTGGAATTTTTATAGCATCCTCACATTCTGAAAAAAGTCCTGAAGTAAGGAGCGCTGATAGAACTCAACAGCAAGTTGACTGGTAAAAGCTAAATTACGAAGTCTACTTTGCTGACAACATCATTACTATAAAAAACATTTGTAAACTATTACTTCTTTAGTCTCCCCTATATTAAATCTGGTTTGATGACCCAGTGTGTTGGTTTTGGCTGGAATAGACTTAACTTTCCTCACAGTAGGTGGTATGGGGCTATGCCTTGGATTTGTGCTGGAAACAGGGTTGTTAACATAGGGGCGACTCCCCACTGGAAGTAGTGAATTCCTTGTCTGTTACTTGCACATGCAGCTTCTGCTTTACCTAATTAATTGCCTTCATCTGAGTTTTCTCTCTTTCATATTCTGATTGTCCCCCATATCTCACCACAGGGATATTGAGTGGCTGTGTGATGCTTGGTTGTCAACTGGGGTTAAACCATGACAACACTCGTTAGAGAAGCACACTTTGGCTCATTCTCTTGCTAATCCATCTGCACTCCAAGATGTCCAGCCCTTTCCCACCTCAGGCCAGCATGTCAGACCCTTCAAGGAGGCTGAGCAGTTCACTGTCACTCTATGGAGGAAGGAGGATTATTTCTGAGCATCTGCCATTTTGTGCAAAATTTTGCCCATGCTTTTATTGTTGGGGTTACATCTTTGGACAATGGGTTCTAAGCCTTAGATGTGGAATTGTAACACCACCAGCCTGCATTACCTTGGTGACAAAGTGTTCTGTGATGTATTGGTTGGGGAAGTGAGAGGACTTGACCAACTTGCTGGAGAGCGTGGAGTAGGTCTTGTTAAAGGACTTCCCATCGATCCCTGGAGGAGGAGAGGTGAGAAAAGATACTCTAGTAGGGCTAAAAGCTTCCCTTTTTAACTTCTTGTATTTATTATTATATTTATTTTCTGGTGCCCAGAAACACTTAAACAGCTTCAAGTAAATTCCTGGATTGTCTAACCCATTACTAATATCCTGTGTCACACAATCCTGTGTAATTTTGAAATGAGAAAGTACAACATAAACTACTGTTAGGAAGCACATTGAAACCTATTAAGTCACTTGAAAGCAACACAGACTTAGAAACTGTAACTCTAGAGGAAAAAGTAAGGCATTCCATGAAGTGCTAGGAAGATAGGTTTCTACATAGTCACTTCAGAAAGAATAGTAACAGAAGTGTGGATACCTGACCACTGTTGCCTGTATTCCGGAGATGATTATGGAGAAGCTTTGTGGCTCCATCCTGAAATGTTTTTGGTAAAGCACCCAACAGCATTGTAAACTCTGGAGTGTTGAGTTCAAAGAGGGAAATCAGCACTGACTGCGCAGCCTACAAAAAGAAAACACAAACTGAAGACATTAGAGTTTCAAAGTAATTTTATCAGCAAAAGATGTTGTAAATGAGTGGCATTTACAAAACGTGACTTAAGTCTTGATCAAGCTTGAATAAAGATGTTAACAGATGTGAACAAAAGTAATTTGTATTTGCTGGTAAGCCGCAAGTTCTGCTTTTGATAAATTTAGGCACACAACTATCATTGTAACAAGCAGTCTCTCAGAAATGTGCTTTTCAAGCCCCCCTAGCCCCACATACTTACTCAGGAAAAAAAAAAAAGAAAAAAAAAAAGGGAAAAAAAAAAAGGGAAAAAAAAAAAAAAGAAGGAACTTGCAAAATGGCTTTAAGGGTTTGGGAAGCTGAAAATATTTAGAGAGAGAAACGAAACACACCAGGCAGGAGCAATCATGTGATCCTTTCTACTGAGTTCTGCAAGTGGTAATTACAGATGGTAACTCACTTACTTGAAAAGGACAAGGTAGCACTGTAGAAATTAAACCCAACCAAACCAAACCCTAATCTGGAATGAGACAGTAGTGATCACAGCACTTGATACTCTTTATAACTTACCCTACAGCCAAGCTAGTTAGTTAACCTTGCCTCTGCTTCCTTTAACCTTTCTAAAATGTAGGCAAACATAATGGGCAATGAAATTTAGCTGACTACACACTCTGAAGATAAAAACTGTGGATGTAATGGATGTCACCTCCCATACTCTAAATTTAAGCAGTTCATATTTACCATCGTCTTAATCCTACAGCATGTTTTACATATGTTGGGGGTTTTTTTTACCTCAATAAAAAATTAGCTCTCTCTACTGACAAAGCAACACAGTAAATTACACAATAGTTGGATTCCCTCTAGCACAGGAATTGTTGATTGAATGACTTAAGTAATGTTTGTACAGTTTGAGGAAGATTCACCAGATAGTGTAACAAACCTGACAACACAGTAACTAAACTAACAAGTGCAAAGAAGAACTGGAGGAAGTTCTCCAGAATTACTTCTTTGCTGCAAATGACTGTGGTTGTAAGATTAACCAACTATGTGCAGTTTACACAGCTCACCATCAAGGTCTGCCGTGCACTGGAGAGAACCAGTGCCTCATGCTAGACAGAATGATAGGCAGCTTGCTAAACCACAAATACACTCCAAGCAAGTAGTTTAGAAAATTCTTTTAGAAATTTATTTCCCTCCTTTTAGTTCCAGAGCAATGAACTGTAACCTTTTTTAATTAAAAAGTGGAAAGCCAAGGTACGAGCACACATACCTGCACACATCTCAGTATTAAGTTTAACAACAAAAATCCTAGCGTGTCAGACTGCCACAAATTATCTTTGCTTACTCGTGACTGGCTGTTGTTTTGGCTTTTATTTCCTTCTCCCTTTGAGAAGCGTTACCTTCAAGTGATCACCCTGAATGTCCTCTGCAATCTGTCTGATGTTTCTCCTGTCCTTGTCGTTTTTAATGGTCAGTCTTTATATCAAAATTGACACAAAGCAAAACCAAGACAAATTCAGCAGCTGAGAAGAGTTTTGGCAATCACCACACTCATTTTTCTGTCTGGTTAGCCAGTCTCCACTCCTTAATACTGTGTCTGTTTAAGCTGCTATTAAGAGAAGACAATAGGCAGTCCAGGATTGTATCAGGATACAAACCAATACCATCAAGTCTGCCCAAAATGAAGCTCTGCCTAAAG
>VZSR01001283.1:43757608-43998343 GCA_013398615.1 Brachypodius melanocephalos | reverse complement strand
ATGATTCAGTTACTTACTGACATAAAAATGCTTATTAGAGTTATGAACCATCAGATAAGACAGCTTGCCACGTGTCTTAGTACTAAAACTTCACTGATTTAGGAGACAGTGCTGCTTCAATTCCCCTCCTGTTTTATGATCTTTGATATGTTACTACTACAAGATACCCAGGCAAGAAAAGTCCATTGGGTGTAATCTATTACTGTTTTCTCAAACTGATGAAGTTACATAAGAAACAAATGACTAAAACATTACCTCCAATATGAAAACTCTCTGGTGTTTTTTTATTATGTATTACAAACATTCTAGATATCAAGAAGTCTTGTAAGTTATTTTTATTTTTGTTTTCTTCACATTACATCTTGTAAGATAGCTCCAACTATTCTCTCCTACATCCCTCCTAAACAAAGGAAGTTGCTTTTTCCAGAAAAGATGAAGCTGCCAAAACTCAAACTTAATTGAAAGTAGCAAAATAAATCTTAAAAATGAATTGTTGCAGCTTTTCAAACTGCAGAAACAGACAGAAAGAGAGAGAGATGAGTTAGTTTTCTGTGTCATAGACACTTGCACTGAGGAACCATAAAAGATACATTTTTGTAGTGTTAACATGCTGGAAATGGCACCTACACAGCATGACCTGTAACCATCAGAACAACAAAACTCTATTCCATCAAACTGCAAATAAAATTAGAACATACTTAGCTTTCTACAAATTGAAGTACTGCTTAAAAACCTTTTCCAAAGACTGCACTAGCACATTTCTTATGGTTATTTAGTATCCCTGCTATATCAATGTAGCTCACAAATGTTATTTT
Organism: Brachypodius melanocephalos; assembly: GCA_013398615.1. Classification (NCBI taxonomy): domain Eukaryota; kingdom Metazoa; phylum Chordata; class Aves; order Passeriformes; family Pycnonotidae; genus Brachypodius; species Brachypodius melanocephalos. The sequence goes on along the minus strand of VZSR01001283.1, from coordinate 43,997,528 downwards.
TCACTTCACATCATTATGTGGAAAAGGGAGATACTGCCTTATCGAAGCACAAACTTGCTTTGAGCAAGGCTCAACAGCTACCTACCCACCTGTTAAAAAAAGACTCTAGAAAATCCAACAGAGATTACACTGTTTGCTACCAAATTTACCAGCTTTCTCCTGTTACAAATGAGCTATTTAGTATCACAGGGCGTGGTCTCTGAAGTAATATTAGAACTGTACAAAAAATAGCCACTAAAGAGATTTTAGTACTAGACAGTACTTGCAATGAAGAATGATAAATTATGAAACAGAATCTCAACGTATTAACATATATAAAAACACAATCTTAATGATAAGTTTCAGGAGGTTAATTTAAAATTTTTACTTAAATATTCTTAGTTACCTGGAATGTTTTGCAATTCGAAGGACACATTAACAAACATACCTTCCTAACATCTGAGCTTTTAGGTTCTGTGGTCCAGGTGATGATTCGAGACACTGCTAACCTAGTTTCACTTGAATTTACAAAATCTCCTGGATCCATCTGTTGCGCGAGAGTTTCTATGTATTTTAGGATTGCAACTTTGACCTGCAAAGAGAAACAGAGTCAGGTGGACAATAAAAATGGTGTGCTGCAAGAACAACTGAGCTCAGAGTGTAGTGTTCATTCCCTTAAATAAAGATTTTTTTCCAATTAAACTACATGTTTTCAGCATTAATGTAAAACTTTTTTGCAATAAAACAATGTACAAGTGGATTTAGCACTTAAAGAAGGAAGTTATTCCACAGATATTCAAATACTCATAGAAAGCTTACATTTCACTGCTAGCAAGTAAAAGATGTAAATCATTGCATATGCAGAAGCTTGTATTAAAAAAAAAAATATTCATTCAGAATTATTAGGAAAGTTTTTCAAGTACTAAAATGAAAAATGAACATCATCTTATGAGCCAATGATCATTTCTTACTAGCTCCTACCAGGTAGTTAATACTCAGTGCTTTTTCATAAAACACCAGGTTGAGCAGTCACAGTCTCTGGAAATAAGCCAGAGGCTTCCTATTAAATACTAAAAATGTATGGAACAGCATTTCTAGGAAAGATTTAAGATGGGTCACATGCACACTTTGTTTGAATGTATTTAGATGATAGAGACACGGATTTACCAGGAGGACAGAAAACCACATCTATCTGATCATTCTCTTACTCCAAGGGCTTGTTTTACTCCTCATGCAGAATCCCTGTTTTGTACACCCCAGACCGCAGCCTCTCTCTGGTTTCTCCAATACTGCACCACAACACAGTTTTGGGCAAAGGGCTACTATGCCTGTATATGTCTAAAATATTTACTTCCTCAGCTCCTACTGCCTCAGAAATTTGTCACTCAATCTGTCAGTGAAAGTTGTGGACATTTATTTAAACCATCTATCAGATTTAGCTGCTTTTATTTCCACTAGTAATTACAGTGAAACAAAAATTCCTGCCAAGAGGGAGACCTACGTCCATCTTAACCAGAGAGAAAAAGAGTTCTGGGTGTATTTCTGGTTGTTCATGGCTTTAGTACAATTGTTCTGAGCAAAACTATTTAGAAATTTCTCTTGGTCATGAAACTTTCAAGCTATTAAAAACTCAAGAAACACTGGCACACATATGAGTATTAAAAATGAATACTTAATTTTCAAAGCAGCGGTTAAAGCTCAACTTCTCTGAAGTCATACCAAGCAGCAGCTGAAGGCTTTCATCTTACACAGATCAATATCCACAAATGCACACTATTTGTTAGCTATTTTCCAAGGAAAAAAACAAGCCATGAACATCTCTGCAGCAAAAAACCTTAAACCACCTGGCTTTCATTCAAAGCAATAGCTGACATTTCTAGATTATGTGGGGAAACCATTGTAACACTAGTACATTTGACTGTTGAGGATTTAAATAAATCTGATGTAAGACTTGGAAAGGTTGCTGTTAAGATTAACACTTAGAACACCCAGAGACATTTCTACCAATGAAGAGACTCTGGAGTACCGGATCTGAGAGAGCAGGATTATTTAGTGTTTGAACTGCTTCCTGAGGAACTTGCTGATTTCTGCAAAGATGGAGGCTCTCAGACAGAATAGCACTGAACAGAAAATGAACGGAGGGAGTTCTTTCTAATAGAACTTTTCACACTGAGACAGATTCCCAAAGCTAAACTTGGCAGCTATTTTGAAAAAAAGCATTTTTTACTAATTGTTTTTGAGATAAGAAATTCTGGAAGGGCTACACCTTTCTATGGTCAGATACAATGAGCCAGTATTATTACAGATTAAAAACTCCATGCTGAAGTAAAACTCTGTAAGAGCAGCAAATGTACTTTAGAAGTATCCTTGCCAATATTTTCAGTAACTATGTACAGAGCTGAAATTTAGAAATAAAAAGGCTAACATCTTCAATGATCTATTTTAGTCTTCAACAATCCATTTAATCTTTCTGAGAGAAAAAATTCTGGACTGCAATGAAGGCATCTCCAGAATTCTTACAATGAATATTTGCTGTTAAATTGAAACCACTCTCTACGAAGTTGTTCAATACGGTCACTTTCAGACTGCCACATCCCAGGCATCTGTCTCTAAGTTACTGAATACTTAGGAGTGATTGCCTGTGCCATTATATAACCAAATGACTAAAATATACACTAAAGATAAATTCTGGAGGGTTCTCTCATAGTTGTGAACCTGTGTTACTCAGGGTTATTTAAATTCAGAAATTTTAATATTGACTTAGGTTAAAAAAAAATCTTCTGATCAACTGTGGCAAAAACCTTTGTCAACAAATCAGTATTTTCAAAGTAAAGAAGGATTCAGAAACTTGAACTTTGGTCACAATTCTTAAACCAACACCTCACTGCTGCTGAGTTGAGTATGAAACCCAAGAAAAATGAAGTGATGACTGGAAGTGTATTTCAGGACAATATCCATCCTTTGGAAACTGTAGGTTTTGCACCTGCAAAAATAAGCTAAATTGATTATATCCCACCTAGAACATTTGGCTCCTATGCCCATCCAAACATTTGACCAAAATAGACACATATATCTGGCACCTCTAAACTGTGCCTCTGCAATTCACCACACCTAAGTGTAAAATGACTGCAGAAATAAGACAGAGCACAGTACACTAAGCTGCATCCTCCATGGATTAGATCAGTAGAATTCTATCTTCTTGATGGTTGGCCTTCTTACTGCCCAGCTATCCAAATTCATTTCTGTGGCCACTCTAAAAGCTCAAGTTTTATTGTCTGAGACTTAGCTGTCTTTCTAAGTGTAAGAATGACAACGACAGTTCACTCCAAAGGATCAAGATTATTTACTACTATCAAGTGAAAACCAGAGGAAAAAGGCATTTGTAGAAGGGAATCATTACACAGCTCAAATTTCTGATCTACCATCCCTCATTCTATATGATCATCTTTAGAGATGCTGAAAATCCCTTCTCTGACTTTTTCCTGTCACAGTGAATGCTGTTTCTCACTATTCCTAGAAGAAAAGCAATGATTTATCAAAGAACAAAAGCTCAAGACTTCAAGAATTGAAGTAATCCTCTAAGATTATCAGTTATTCTGGGGGTTTTGATCACATCAATTATTCAATTGATTATATCAATTACTCTATCTGGGAACACTTAAGATGGGATTTAGGCAAAATACTCAATAATGTGGGTATTAAATATACACTTCTCATCTGTGGGCATTAATTTTACTGTCTGAATCCTGAAGTTGTAGTTACCACATAAAAAGGAAGTAGGGGGCAGATTCCACTTTCTTCTGGAAAAAATCTTACCTCCTAAACAGTTACATAACTTACTGTCCCAAAAATTCACTCGGAATACTCTTGATTTTGCTTCAAACTAACATGTGTTCCTCTGTGGAGATAACTTTTACCAGCATCTTGATTTCAGAATTCTCTCAAAATTATTTTCAGAATGTCTTCCCATCAAGTGTTTTCTATTTCTGAATTCCTTCTAGGCCATTTAGGAAACAATCTTAAACTTAGTCCCAACTCAGCCTAGTAGGAATCCATGTCTCGTTCCCAATCTACACTCTCAACTTTGAAATGTGCTTAATACACTTTTAACAGCTACACACTACTGTATGGAAAGCAGCTGAACCATCAAATTCACCTTCCTGGGGAGGAAAACCAAGCAAAATAAAACCAATCTCAATTTGTTCCAAGGATTCATTTAAACAACAAACTGGTTTTTACTACCTCATTTGCTGTCTTCAATAAATGACAGCAGTCCCTTTTAAACACAGCTCTACGAAGCAACAGTGGTCAACGTATCAATTGTCCTCAAAAGCTTAAAAATGTAAGCTTTACTGTATTGTAGACAAAAAAGGCATATTCATGTAACTTTAGGTTCAACATAACTCTGAAGAAGTCATACTCTTGTGCAGTATCAAACTGAGTAAAATATTTCGTGCAAGATAGAGCAGAAGATGCCAGTTATCATATGCTTGTTATTTCCCCATTCTCATCACTTATAAATCTTCTTAGGATTTGATGCATTTGTTCTAAAATCAACACTCTTTGGAACTGCAAATGTACTACAGAACACATTTTCACTTGTGCTGGCAGGTCCACGGACCACAGATTCTTAAGTAAAAATATGTGTAATTATAAAGCTACACACGACTTTCAGAGAAGTAGAGTGTACCACAGAAGGAGCTGATTTTTAATATAGTAACTCAGGTTCACATTAATACTAGAATAATTTAAAATAACTCAAGGCCTATCAGGCTGAACACAGGAAAAAATATATATGAACTAGGGAAAAAAGTATGGGAAATCACAAACATAAAATTAGAAAAGACTTGATAGAGTGAGTTTGCATAACCAGCTTGATGTTAGGCAGCCACATTTTTGTTGCCCATTTTTACTGCACTGTGTTTTTATTAGATCCCTCTTGCAGCAAACATTTTCATACTAGTGTCATGTTTAAAACTGAGCATCTGCATGCTTGGAGTTTCCCCGCAAAGGTTAGTAGCAGCATACAATGCATTCAAATAAAAATTATTGGTAACACTGTGAGAGTTTCACATAGGGTTAAGAATAAAGACAGTAATTCAGACAAAAACCTTTGAGCTCCAAAAAGAGCGAAGCTGGTCCTGCAGTGCTGGCTTGACTGTCTGAAAGTTTATAAAAACAAAATCCACTAATTGAAAACCTTTAACATTGTTTTTATACAAGCAAAAATAACAATCCAAATTCAAATATTAAGACAAGCAATTTTCTATTAACGATGATTTCTGCTTGCAAAGCAAGCCTAAAAAGTCTTACCTTCAGACTAGGTGTTTGGGTCTGGTCAACAGTAAATCTCATTAAAATACTGAACTGGAGATCATTTGGAAAAGATTCCCTGTAAACAAACAAAATAATGTTAAGTTATGTTAAATTTTCTTGTAAGAACTGTTGAGAGGTACCAAGTAAGCCCTCACCCTTTTTAGGAAACATGAAATTGCTACCAGTTGCCACTGTATCTGATCTTTCAAAAAATTTACCTAGCATGTTAAGGACAAGATTTGAGGAACTCCTGCTATGAAGCAATTATAGCTAGAACAGATAATGCAAGTAATGGGGAATGATATAATAATGATATGCTAGAATTCTGATTATAAATCAGGCTATTAGCGAAGTCCGGGGAGAAGGAAGGGAGGACAGAAAGCAAATCAGTTATTACCATAACTCCTTAAAAGTTAATGCTGATGCAGACTATTTGAGTGGAACTTTTACAGCAAAATAAAGAAGTTCAAACACAATTTCTAGATCACTGAAGACAAGGCAAGACAACAAACATACATGGCTCAGATGCACATTTTGGAATCAGGTAAGTAGTATTATATTAATTGTTCAGCACTGAGGACTCAAATCCACTCAATTAAGAGTCATTTTATGAAACCAAAATGCTGAAGCAACAAGGTTTACTAAAGTTTCAAGCAAGATCTGCTATGAGCTGTGCATTTTTCCAGAAATCAAACAGCACATGAAAAAAAAGAATTAAAAAAAAAAAAGGCGGCAGCAAAAACCTTGAGAATAGCTAAGAACTATATTATTGTGACTTTTTAAAGAGCTCATTACCTTGTGACATCAAGTGCCTTCTGAACTTTTGCTTGTACAGACCCAAGCAAGTCAGCACCCATTTTCTTCAACAGCTGTGTCAGCAGTACAAACAGCCAGTCCTGCAGATCTTCTTTATGGACCTGGATGAAGTCGACCAGTGTCTCCAAAAACATACTGAACACCTAAAAGGCAGAAGAAGATGGAAAGAGGGTAGGATGGGGCAAAAGAGGAAACGACACTGATGTATGCCGAACTTACAAACGAAGAAAGCAGTAAGGGAATCAGAGGCAGAGAAAGGCGGTGTTTTGCAGCCAAGCGGGAAAAAAAGAAAAAAAGAAAGGAAAAGAAAGAAATCTGCCTTGCTTTTTCATTGGATTTTGATATAAGAGTATATTGGAAATGTTAGCCGACTTCTGTAGAAGTTTGACAATTAGGTATTCCATGCAGTTTCGTCAAGAAAAGGAATGCTTACTGTGATGGCTGGCGCAATCTCAATTTTTCCAGTAAAACTTTTTTTTTTACCCTTTTTCAAGCTCTGTCATTAAGTTGGTTTGTCATATTCCTCAAAGACTACAAAAACACTTTCTCTTGAAAACCAAAAAGCTGCTACAATTCTTTAGCAAAATCTTAATTGTAAATATCTGCCTTACTAAATACTGCAAAATCACGACAGCTGGCCAATTCCTTTACATAAAATACTTGTGGAACAGGAACAAGCTGCTTCTACTGTTGCAGGTATCCCAACACAAAATTATTCACCACAGTAGGGAAAAAAAGCCACAACTGATTTCAGATTGGCAGGTGTTTAAAACAGAGAAGTTTTTTTGAAAACACAATATCCATTGTCTTCTTTTCAACAAATAATGTTGAAAAGACTGCATTAGGTAAAAAATAAAAACAAAACCAAAAGAACCAAAACCATGTATTTTTTTATCAGACTCACACCAGGAAGAAGGGCTTTGTGGAGGGAAGGGGTCAAAGAGGGTAACTTTGTTTAAAAAGCTCTTTTAATATACCTCCCTCATTTTAAGTTTCTTCCAGACCTAAGAGTGAAATCAAGATGTATACACTCTATACTTGTGTGGCCCATGGGTTTCCTATTTCTCTGACAAGAAAAATGGATGTTTGAGCTGAAAAGGGTTCCTTCACAATACATGCTACAGCTACAGCACAGAGCTGGGTACAGAAGTACTGCTGTGGGCAGATATTTATATTTATATTTATATTTATATTTAATATCCTGAGTATTTATGACATGGATGCAAGACTAGAAGTGGCTGGTGCCGAGCAAGGGATGGAACCCCACACCCTCCTGCAGCTGACCTGCCTGGTCATTAGGCCAAATTCTGCTACTTCTGTGAGAGTGGAAAACCCCAAATTGTGATCACACCTCACACAGCTGCACACACCAGGCCATGGAAGCAGACTTCTTCCACAGCACTGACGAAAGGCAGTAGGAGCTGGCGTGTGCTGCTGCACACCTTCTTCACTGAGGAAATTCAATCACTTTTCATGTTGACCATCAAGTCAGGGAATGCATATTCACATCATAAAGCTGACAAAATCCATAGAAGTATCTCTTAAAGAAGTGCCTCCAAATTTACAGTAGAAGTAAAAAATAAATTCAGATTCATTCTATCAAGAAAGGTTGGACCAGATCATCTTTGAGGTTCCCTTTTAACCAGGTATTTTATGATTCTTTCAGGATCTACTGGAGACGTGGGAAATTAATACGTACCTTAAATACTGAAAATCTGTGTTAGAAACAAAACAATACAAATCCCTACTCAATGTAAAGCCCATCAGGAACAGCTACTTTAATTAACTTCCCTTTTGGGACAAATTATATTAAAAATTTGGGGGAAAAATGACCAACTTCTGTGCTGTCTGTGTTAGATATAAATTCTGAGGTTTCAGATATAAGGTCTGAGGTTTCAAAATTACCCTGCCAGTCGTGGGACAAGACTTTTATGTGCAGGACTGGAAACATCTTCTGTCTCAGGCTAAAGTGAAACAATACATAATTTTGTGGATTCACAGCAGCCACAGTTCTAAGACAGAAGCAAAACCAAACCAATATGTACTTTCTGTATTGTAATATGGTATCTCTGGCTTTCACACACCTCTAAAGTAAGGGGAAAATATACTCAGGCAAACAAACATACAAATTCTGGTGCTATAAATACTACATTGTGTGTGTGGCAGTATCTCACAAAATCCTTCAAATTGAACTACACAGCTCAGCAGAATTTAAACCTGCACCTGTTTCTTTGAGTTTGCAGACACTGACACACATGGGCTTCTCCACTAAAACATGGCAGGGCAAACAAACTGGTTACAAGTTCTGACTTGATGGAGTAATATGGACTTATGACGCTTCAAACATGTAAAGTGGCTTAAACTGAAATCATTACACAGTGAATTATGATTCACTATGGCAGAAGTACTATGAAGATCCTGTGCTGACGTTTTAGCTGTTGAAAATACAAATAACTGAGGACTCAGCTTTGTTTTCAAACTTTGTTTCATTTTAGATTTACCACAGAGAATGTCCAGAGAAAAAAAAGTCGAGTAATTTTGTTGCATTAAAAACAATACTAAATATATCATTTTGTCTCAGCATAAAGAATTTAAGAAGGCTGAAAGAGCATTTAAGGCAAAGGATGAATTTGGAATGGAAAATGGAACTCAACCACCTATATGTTGAAGAATGTATGTGGATACCACAAAAAATTGTGGTGTCCGTTTTTATGATGAAAACTAAAATTCTAAAATCAACCATCTAAAGTTGAAGTCCATAATAATTTGACAGTGGAAAAAAATAAACAGATATGGAAATAATTGTAAGTGATCTATGTCTAAAGTGAATTATTTCAGATGTGCCAACCACCACAATATAAAGCAGGAATGCATAACCAAACAATGTCAGTTAATTAGTAGATAAAGCACATCTCGAAAATTTACCACACATTTTACTAATTGTTTATAGCATTTTATGATTGCAAAAGGCTTGACACTGCATGAACTCTTTGGGGAAGAAAAATAGAGAAAAGGGGTTAATTGCACATTCATGCAAGTAAGGTTAGGCTTCCAACAAATATTGAACCAACTTACTCTCTAAAGAGAGTTCCAACACAGGGGACAGCATGCAAAACGAACAAAAACAGAACACAACAAAACAAAACAACAAAAAAGGAAAAAAGATAAAAACACACAAATTAGTGGCCATCAATACAAAGTTCCTGTACGGAATAGAAACCAAAATAAAACAAAAAAGGTACTTTAAAACTTTAATGACAAATTTAAGTAATTTTATTGGGATACCCAAGGTATTTTTAAAATAAGCACTTGGCATGTCCTTTAAGTCATTCTCCCATTTTCTCCTCCAAATATAATTACTTTCTTATTCTATGTAACTCCCTCCATCCAGATACCATGTTAAAGTAAACTTTATAAAACCCCAAGAAAGTGATGACAGAATAATTCCTACAAACACTTGAGTACAGTCTAAGATGAGATTTATGTAGACGTATGTGTGTGATTAAAAAAAAAAAGTTACAGCTCATGAACTCTTAATACTTAAGGGGTTCTCCTGATAACATATTGATAACTATTAATAGTTTTGCAACACCAAAAAGCAGGCAAGGTTTCAGTGTCTGGAACAGCTGTACCACAGTTACAATACAGGCCAAATTTTCAAACTTGAAGCTATATTATTTCATATCACAGTGGCCAGTAAACGGAACAATAAAGTTGAACAAGTCAATGTAACATTTTTAAAGGCTTATTTAAAAGGTAAAATGCTCTTCTGACATATACAACTAAAGTTTGCAACATTTTCATTATCTTTCTATGGCTCCCATGCGACACAAAAAACTCCACAGTAGCTCTAACGTATTAATTATAATGCTACAATATTAATTACCACACAACAAGCACAATTACACCCAGCAGCTATTAACAATTTAGTAATTACTTCATTTTAAAAGTAAATATTCCAGCAATATTTCAATATTTAATATTCTTTCCTCTGCTTTGACTTTCTTTTTATGTAATGTTTTCTTCTTTTTAACTACTTGGTTTAGTCTTTTCTTCTGGATTTCTGCAGTATGTGATCAGCTTTATTAATACCACATTGCTGGATGCAATCTAAGTTATTTCCAAAATATATTGTGTCAGAGGTAGCAGCTAAGTCACTTCTTCCAACAGGAAAAATAAAGAGGATAGATGAACATTAAGTTAACCTGTCAAGACCTCTTATCACTCTGAATTTAATTTTCCATTGCAGCAATAAGGAAGACTTAAAAATATGTAAAACGTATTGCGTAATCAAAGTAGTTTTCAGGATTCTTTTGGGAAAAGTCAGTACTTCTGAAATAATACCCTGTTATGAATTTATCTTTACAATTTCATCAATTCCAAAATACAGACACAAAGTGGGACTCAGCATAAAAGATACCACTTTTTCCAGAAAAGTCTATAATTAAATAAAATATAAAGTTATGTATTTTTTACGTTATTATGTTTATTAGGCTCCTTACTTACCTGCATTCCTTTTGCTATGAGAAACTGCAACATTTAATCAAGCTGTAGTAGTAACCCACCTCCCACAAAAACTGTAAAAATACTACCAAGCAAAGTAACTCACTTAAAGAGATTTTAATGGTCTTAGAAAACAGAAGCATTGTTTCCCTTGTTATATCATCCATACTGAGTCTTTACCTAAGTAAAACTGAATAAAATATCACATTTTCTTTTATACCAAAGTACAGTCTCCTGTATGTGGGAGAATATTGGAATATGGAATATTAAAAAATGATGTAAAAATTATTCACCAGTCTCAACTGCCAGCCCTATTTAAGAAATTCATGGATGACATCATAAGCTATGATAATACAAAATAATAAGTACACATTTGGCATAGTTCATCTGATTATGTATGATTTAGTCAGACAACCTCACTTGTAACTTAAAATACTGCAGAGTCTTTTTTTCTAATTGAGAGAAAATCTATACTTGTATTAAAATGGCCTCTGTAAACAACTTCTTAAAAACACAGATTTTGAGCACAAACTGGTGAACTACTTCAATGCATTTTATATGACATTAACCTTCACTTCATTTCCATGATTCTGCAGAAAAGGGGGGAAAATTATCTTGTTCAAAACTCCAAATTAAATTAATTGAAACATGATGCCATTATTTTTGCTTGTCAAATATTACATATGCAAATATCACTGATGTCATTCACCATAATTGCCTTTCTTTTAATTTATGTTTTCAGACATTTACCAAAAATAAGAAAAACCTACACATACCTTACTGTGAGGATCAGCAAACATTCTTGTGAAGATCTCACACAATCTTTTCAATTCAACACGACTGTCAAAACAACAACAACACAGCAGTCAACTCCCCTGCTAGCTCTGCTAGAACACTGATGCATAGCAATCAAGAGTAAAATTTGAATTAAGAATAAACACTGAATCAAGAGTAAATAAGGAATCAAGAGTAAATATTGAATCAAATAATCTACTAAATTAAGTAGAGGAAATCGTTCTGTTCAAGACATGGGTAAAAATGTAATAGCTTTCATCTAAAATGAGTCTTTGAACTTATAAATGTCTCTTTAAACTGTCTTATATATTATGCCATACTTTTGTAACAGAGCAGATACTGAAAAGGTGTTCTCAGTAGTGAGTCGTAAACAATTTCTTCTGAATAAATACCCCCAAAATTATGGTAATAATTTTTTAAAAAGGCCTTCCATTCATAGTAGATGGAGGCATCTTATGAACCTTCTGTATTTCAAGAATTCTCAATTTGAATTCCCTACGTCCACTGGTATATAAATATCCATTAGCAGGCAGAAGTGAGAAAAGCTTCCTTGTTCCTTCCCCTGTCTTAACTCTGAAAGACACACCCTACCCCTCAACGACATTGAAACAAGATGCCATCCTACCTTAGAGTTCTCTGGTTCTTCAGCAAGTTCTGCAGGCCTAGAAGGCCCTCTTTCCTCTCGGACCAGTTGGTGCTGGCACAGCGGTTCAGGACTTCAGCCACGTCCTCTGTCTGCCTCATGTACGTGGGTATGCTCCCGTTCCTGGAGCTGTAGGACCTTTCTGAACAGGCACTTGATGCGTCGCTGTTGGCATCATCGTCTGAGTACATCCCATAGGACTCATATCTTCTTCGCACGGGCTTCTTCTGTTGTGCAGAGACACCCCAGATCAGCACTGACTCTCAAAGGGATAATACAGCATATCCATAGTAGGTTGAAAGACCAGCAGTTTAAATAACTGGTGTGACCCTCAATCCCTGCAGGGACAAACGGCTCCAACCACTCAGCAGGTAAAACCAAGTTAATGGAAATATTCTGAAGTATGATTTACACAGTATTTCAAATATAAACCCAAAGCAAACACAGAGAAGACATACATTTGATGAAACATTTAACTTTAGGTCTTCTTACAAGAACCCATAAAATTGCATAATAGGGTGAACAAAGACTGTTGCAAGTTAGTTATTTCACTTCATAGTTTTATCTATGCTACAGAATTTAAGAATCAGAGGTCTACATATATTTTTACATTTTAACTCATTTTGTATCAAATATGTTAATAGCAAAATATTAAACTATTGAAGAAGAAAAATAATTTCTATACCTTAGTCCGTATGTCTCCTAAGAGCTGTTAGCAGTAAATTATTGAAAAGAAACAGAAATTGAGAACAGGAAGGTAAGGCATAGCAGCACTGTGAGTAATAAACTCCCTGCCACTGGACAACACATAGTCTTACTGTAAATCTTGTTCTTAGCTGTCAAGAAGTAATTTGCTAAGCTTCCATTTCCAAGAAAATATTACATATCATGGGCAGGTTGGACACAAAGACTTCTCTGTCAAAATCTTTGTCTTATGCAGTGATATTTGGTCATGAACACAATTAATTTAACACATGCAGTCACTTTTTACTTAAGTACAAAACCTGGATTTGAGCTATTTGTTTAACTTTAATATCTAAATTTTGTCATTGCAACAATTACAGTCCATGTTCTACAATAAAAGTCATTACACAATGCAAAGTCCCAAATCCCCTAAAACAAAAACCAAGCTAACAAAACAAAACACAACATACCAAAGGCCAGAGTTGAAAAAAAAAGGTATTTATCCTAAAATGAAAAAACCCACACATCTCTGCAAAACAGCTCTTGCCATTCAAACTTGGGAGCTCAAGTTAGCATTTAGAAACTCAGTTTTGTTACATACTCAAAGAAGCAGCAGTATAAGTCATCGTTTTCCCCTTAATTACCACTGCCATTTGCACAAGGTTCTCATTTTTAACCATGGAATAACTTAAAGAATATCAAAACACTAATTAAAAACTAATCAATACAAGAGGTAACAAGCAGGCTTATTGTCAACAGAACGAGCATACATACATGTGTAAGAGAATAACTAAAGGGAAAAATCACAGAGATGTTAAGTGTTTTGGAAAAGAGACACCATAAGGAAAAAAAGATTTTTCAATAAATGCATCTGATATGGCAAGGATGGTACTAAAGTAAATGAAATAAAAATATGTAAAGATTTCAATTATTGCTGCATTTTATACAGCAATATTCAAAACAGACCTTAGGCAGAAGACTGACACCTCTTTGTCTTCACCACTACTAAAACTGGCCAAGTATTTTTCATAAAATAAAAAAGAGTAACACAACTTGGAATATTTTTGTGTCTATATTACATATGTCAGGACTCTACACTCTACCTGTTAAAAACACCATTATGAGTGTGACTCTTCAGTCTATGACAAAACAATAAGGGTGTTTATTACCAGATTTCCACCTAAAGGGAGCCATTTGTACAAAACAACCTTTAGAGCTTTAGAGCATGGCGAACAACCAGGCAAGCAAGTACTACAGTAATAAAACACTGCAGATCTTGATCCTTCTTTGTAATGTCAGACTCTAGTTAAAATATACAAACTGATTTTCCTCTAACATTTCTAGCAGCATCATGGTATTTTGGATCCAAGTAACGCAAACCAGTTTCTCTGAAGGAGCTAGATTGCTTCAGCAAAGCAGGACACATTCAAGCCTCAAGAGCAGTCACGGGAAACATGGCTTTCTCCTCAACTTCTATTCTTACTACATAATTTGCCCAGCAAATCTGAAAAGTAGGAGGCTGCTAAAAGTACTAAAGATACTCGTCGTGAAGCACCTGTGTGGAGAGGATTATAGCACAGGCTTTCCAGTTACAGCCAGAAAATTTCCATGTTCCATAGACTGGTTTTCTATTATTCCCTATCCCAAAATCCAGACTGACTTCCAGTTTGCAAACCAGCATTCACTATTAATGCTGAAAACTTTTTGCAAATTTGTAATAACACAAAGGCGAAAATGCTTTCAACTTCAGCTTGACCTCTTAGGCAAGATTTCAGATATTCTGATCTCTATGCCAGTGAAGGCACACAAATTTTACACTAATATGTCAAGAAAAAAGTACTAACCAAGAAATCATAGTCATAGTAAGAATATGACAGAGTTCTTCAGATTCTGAAATTTTGTTTCTCTTTATTCAGGTGTATCTGACAGTAATTTAGAGTCTGATTTGTAGTTTTTTACTAACTTTCAAAATAACAGTTTTTCTTAAACCAGTGAAATAACAATTTCTTTAAAGCACTCTGGTAACTACAAAACAGATACAAGTATTTAATAGTATGCAAATAGCATACAATAATTGATAAAAATGTATCTGATTCACAGCATCAGTATTTTAAACTAATCAAAGATTTCAGCTTGTGGATGTCAACCCACAAGTTTTCAGGCTTTTATCCTCGTGATTCTCTCTCTGGCACCAGTGGGGGGGGAGAGAGAGAGGGACTGTGTGGGGCTTGGCTGCCCAGCCATCATTTTCTCTCTTCAGCATTCATCTCACCTGCCATCAGACACAAAAACTTTAAATGGCACCCAGGCTTCTGGTGAGAAACTGCTGGTGAGTTCTACCTGCTCAAGTGGCTCCTTGGGCCACCCCAACACAACAGTCCAAGACTGTTTTCTGTCTGCCATGAAAAAAAGAAATTACACTTATTGAAAGATAGAACTTCTGTAGGGAATGAAAATTCCAATACCTGCAGCTCCAGTAACTCAGTTTCTTTTTCTTTTCTTTTTTTTTTTTTCCAAGAAGCCAACAAAACAATAAATGACAAGTTCTTCTGCATGCTCAATGTACAGGAACCAAACACTTAAAGAGCCTTTAACCTACACAAGGTAAGTGTGAGATTCTTACCAAAGCATCTGCTACTGCCTCTTCCACGTCAGAACCTGTGTTCAGAACTCGCATGGCACTGACTGATGATGACAATCTACTCGACTGACTAATTCCAAAGCCAGTACCTGTTACAACAACAAAAATAAATACAAAGAATTCAATCAGAATAGAAAGCTGGGATTTAAATATCACACTCACTTATAAAAACCCAAGCAGAAGAAAAGCATTTGCTTAACATTTTTAATAAATTATGTAGTGGATAAAAAAGCCCATTTTCATTCTAAGTCTTTAGTGGTACAGACAAAAGCAAGAATTCAAATAATAAGCCAGTCACCTATAAACATTCTGTTCCACCATCACATGGAAAAACCCCTACAAAACAATGGTTTTATCTGAAAGAAGTTTTGCTTTTTTTAAACATTAGTGTCTTCTTCATTTTGGGTTTTTGTTTTCATTTAGAAAGAAAGCAAATACAATAGGAAGGCTATTAAGACTGTTGATTAGAAAACTACATGCATAAAGAATGCTCTACAAACACTAAAAAAAATGGAAAACTTAAAAAAGTTCTTCTGCAAGTAAAAAAATGTTGTTAAGGAAAAAAAAGGATTAACATTGGAGGATGAGGGTGGAGACAAAATCTAGCAACATAAACACATCTATCTGGATTATTAAAACCACGAAACTCAAATTAATATAAATAATGCTTTCTAAAACTGAACTATGAGAATAACCAAGTGGGTGGGGAAAAAAAAAAGTCCAGGATGACTGCACAGATGACAGCAAAGGGTACTCATCCTTCACCTGTGGCCCCATAAACATCAGGAGCGTAGAGGGCACCAGTGGATCTGGAGTGATGTCTGGAAGCTGCAATAACAGGATTAAATAAACCCTATCTATGACCATGGAATCAAAGTGCTGCAATAGCTGCTCAGATGAATAAGAGAATATTTATCAAAAAGATTCAGCTTAAGCACAAGAAACTGAGTATTAAACAGAAGCAAAAATCATCAGAGAAGTTCTTTGATTATACCAAATACGATTATATAGGTTTATGTACACTGGACATTTCATGCATAATTTCTTTTTAATTTACAAGATTAAGAGCAGGGTAAAAGCAAGTACGTTTAAGTTCAAAGAAGAAAAGGTGCACAGACACACATGCACACACACACACACAAACAGCATCATCAAAAATACCTAAAAAGTTAACAGTGCACTGGTATCCAACATTATCTGCAAAAAGTGCCTCCTGCACAAACCTGCTGTGTTGGCAGCTGACAATTTGTACACACTTGAATTCTTGCTTATGTTGCAGACAACTCAACCTCAGTAAAAGCTCATTATGTAAATGAAAGTTAAAATCATCCAATTATAATTGAAAGTTTAACATAAATCAGCCAATGCAATTAATAATTCACATACTTACTATTTTGTTTAAATAAATAAAATGTGAAATTGAAACACATGTTAGTTATTACAGCTCATTCAAATTCTTTAAAGTTATGGAAATTGAAGATCCTTAAGGATTTCTGAATAAAACTGAGTACCTCACTCCTTTTCGCACTTGTATAAAACTCGTTTTTTAGTGATTCTGAAGAAGTTGACTCACCATTGCTAGTATTTTCCTTCTTAAAACTAGTAATTTTAAAATTAAATGTGTTTTTAAACAATTCAACTTTTTTCTTCAGTTCACTTAAGTTAGAATTTTATCACCACATGAATGACAGTTTCAACTTGAACCCACAATGGCAAAACCCCCGATGAAATCTTATGATTTAAAAAATAACTGTAAGTGCAAATATTTTACTCCTTCTGGATATATAAAGTAGCATAAGCAGAAACCAAATCAGATTAATAATCCTTTTCTCTGATTAACAGAGACCATTCAAGAGTCTGATTTGAATTATGTAATGATGACATGGACCAAACAACATTTTGGGAAGGATCTTTTAAACAGAGTGCACTTCCACAACGACCCTAAGTCCTGTAAAGATCCCAGAAACAACACTGTGTCTTTTCACATTAGGTTCTCTACTCCTTACATAAGGTACAGTGATGTACTTTATTTCTAACTAATCCTACATGAAGATGTTTGGCTAGGGCATTTTAGTTTGGAATTAATGCTTCACGGAATACTTGGATCTTTAGAAAGTGTGTCTCAGCACAGAAAAGGAGACAGGACTGGGGATGTCACAACACATCACAGCTGACAGCTCTTTAAATACAGGCATTAATGAGGGATAAACCTTACCCTTTCCATCAATGAGCCCTGAAAATTAAAGGTTCAACTGAAAACTAAAAATTCAAACTTCAGGCAAGAAATTTGAAATGACTCCTGCCCCTATATATATATTTGAAATACACTGGACAAGTTTTTAAGAGAGTGAAAAAAAGCACTATATATTGGGTGAAACATACCTTATGCCAAAACATATTTGCAAGAATATTCTTTGTACCCCTCAAATTGCAGGAATTGTCAAGTATTTACTTTTGCTGTTGCATTTTTTTAAAGGATGAATCAAAGTAAGATTTTAAATGGACTCACAGTAAGATGATTTCTTAGCTAAAATATGGATTTTATACTAGTCTGATACCTCATATTGACTATATTTAACAAAAGTAGACACTTCTGTTAAAAGATATAATTTACAGATCTCTTTCTTGTTAATGGCTCCTATCTCCCAGTTTATAACATTATACTGAGATGTGAGATTACATAAACACCTCATACCAGTGTATACAGTGAAGCAATTATGTAGCATTTAGGTCATTTTATACCCTAAAGGGGGAAAAAAATCCATTTTATTTGTGCTCATAAGCAAAAATTTCTGTGCCAACAATGAGAGGCAATACAACTTACGTTCCCCTCTTCGTCCCCATGTCAAACTGCCTCAAGCTACACAGAGATGAATTTACCTTATTTCATCTTTCACTTGTACCAACAAAACACTGAATGACATTTTAAATCATTCAAATAAAAAGTCATACTAAAAGGAATCTTCATTTATTCCCAGTATAATTTCCTTTTTTTTTTTTTTAAACCAGGGCTGGATTCCGATACATGTTACTTTGCATTCTCTCCGCTATCAGACAATTCCACCTATTTCACTAGTATAGGTACCTGTTTTGGTATCTGAATTATAAAACTGAACAAGATAAATAAGAATAAAACTTCCAGTGGCATCTATCCCAGCAACACATATTGTGGTATTGCCTAATACAGACTTCTTAAGATAGCAAGCATTCCACCAATTAAAAAATGTAAATCTGATCCTGCATGCAGACAATTCAAATCGAGCCGTAAGGCAGCAAAAGAAGCACAAAGAGTTCTGCAAAACATCCTTGTTTTTAAAAGAACAGTAGATACATGTGTACTTCAACACAATCTTCCAGCTGTTTTCTTAAAAAAAGATACAGGTTTCCTAATGGATCCCGGGTAACATCTACTTTTAGTATCGTTTCCCAGTTAAACAGCATCTGAGCAAACCAGCATTAGTTACTGAAACAGCTTTTATTCAATTAATCTGTATTCTCCCAATAAAACCATGGCTGGCATGAAGCCCTTAACAGACCACAACATATGTCCAGTGCTAATTAGGAGTACAGTTGGGTACCTCAATTTGAGATAGAAACCAGAGATTTACTATTTTCAGACTGTGTTTAACAGCCACTATTATAAAGCCCTTAACTGTAAGTTACACTGAACAAACCAAATACGAAGGATGCATAATGAAGACTATTTCAGACAAAGTTAACACCAGAAAGAGATCTGTTTCAGATTCAGTTGCACAGAGTTTGGTATTACCAAACAAGCAGAAAAAAACCCCCAAAAAACAAAACCAAAACCCAATCCACAAACCCAATATGTAAAAACACTTTAAGTAAAATTTACTATCAACTTTGTAGTAACCTTGACAAGGATACATGGAGATGAAAACATGCCCTAATCCTTAACCAACAGGTCAAGGTAGTTATAACTGGCATCTCAGAAACAGACTGATAACCTTGCAAAACCTTTCAACTTGCATCAGACCAATAAGCTGCTGACCAATATAGCTAAGGGGACATAATTGAGTGTATTTTCTCCTTACATACTAAAATAATTCATTGACTAGGTAGAAAATTTTGAGCAACAGCTGACCCTGCACTCAAATACCCAAGCAATAGGCGCTGCAATGAAAAGAGAAACATGTAATTTCCAAAAAATATCCAAACCCAGGAGTGCCTTTCCAAAACAGCCTCTAGACACTGCACATCACACACCTTTCTAGACTGGGTACTTCAGACCAAGCTTAGCCAAGCCTGTATTTTTCCTGTGTGCAGCCCATTCACACATTGGTCAACTCTCCATGGGGGTAAGTGGGGGGAGAGCCAGAGGAAGGGAGAACACGGTGGCCAGCTACAAGCTAAACGAAGGAGGCACGGATTCGTTAGGCGCACATAACGAGGGGCAGGGACAGCCATGCACGACAAGGGCTGCGGGTACTTACCGAGGGGTGGGAAAGAGCGGACAGGGCTCGTGTCCCTGCTACTTTCGCGGCTGGCCTCCCTGCTGCAGCCCTGACTCACACTAGGCCGAGGAATGCGGCTGCCTCGCGCTAGTATGATTCAGGGTGCAGACAAACAGCAGCACACAAGGGAGAAGACATAAGAAAAGTTGCGGTTTTAATGCAATTCTGTTCTGCAGTAAGATCAAAGACGCATTTCTAAGAAAAGACATTGATGATTATGTTGTATTTTAAATCATAACCTTTTCTTACAGACTTTCTTGTTTGTGCTGGATTAGTCTAAGTGTAGCCAGTTCAATGAAATTATTTCTTTACACAGCTTAATATGGACATTTACTAACTCTTTACAGAATGGTTGAAAGACCGTTTGGAAAGGATGGAGAAAATCCAAACAACACTGAGTAATGATTCAGAATTCATGCTCGAGATCAAGTTAATTAACAGTAACACCAATGGAAAACCCCACAGCTGTCTAAAAAAGGAAAATAAAAAAATTATGCAGCTAAGATAAAAATCAAAAATACAAAGGAAGAACGGCATCAATACCATTAAAATCAACAGATGTTTTTCAATAACATTGTTTGCAATAAAGCATAATCGAATTACACTGTGAGGCTGAAGACATGTAACTTTCATTTTAGCATCACAGCATTTACACATGTGCGCACACATACACGGAAGACACGAAGTAATGAAGAACGTATTTTCAGAATGGTGTCACGCTTTCATTCAAAGGATATGGCTACTTTGGAAGTGAAGTGAAAAAAGAAGGAAGAAAGGGAGGGGAGGAAAAGAACAACTACAGCATTCTGACAAGAAAAATCTCAAATTTCAGCTTCAGTTTAAAACTATCTTGTATATCAAAAACTAGTCTCAGAAAACAGCAACATTCTAGGATGCATTCTATTTTTTTCATCCACCTGTAACTACATACCAGCTGTAGATATCCAGCACTTAAAATAACAAGGGCTATAAGGAAACCAAGACTAATTTGGTGATTCTTACCTACTGACAACCTAGAAGGACTAGCTTCTCTACTGCATCCCTGACTTCGTGGGATTTTGCTCCGTTTTTGTGCTGCTGCAGGATTCACCAACACTCTCTGAACTCCTGTGTTCATAGTGGAAAGTGTGGTTGTTGTCAAAACTCTTCCAGGAGACCCAGATCTACTGCCAGCTGAAGGTAGAATGAATAAATATTAGTAACAGCACAGTGGGCAAATAATCACGGTTCATAAGAAAGTAATACCTGAAGTTAGTAGGAAGGTGGTGGTAGATTGAAATGATCAGGAAAAACTTACAAGGTAAACACATGAAATAGAATGCCTTGGTCCGAGTTCTTACAGTACTGCATACGTGGTAGTTAAAATTATCAGTGCAAGGAAGCATTTGACATGGTATTTAGCACTACATAAGCTCAAGAAACCACAATTATAATTTCTGGACTTTGTCAAGAGTTCCACGGTCCCCAAAATGAATGCTACCGTGTTTTTTTTTTTAAGCTATGTGGTCTCACTGATCACATTTTCTATTAATAAAGAAAAACAAACCAATCTGTTAGAAAGCTAAATTAAACTAGGATTTCATAATTATTCCAGGTCTTCCAATGCAACCAATGTTATAATTAAATAATGTGATTTGCCTAACATTTAAACTCTTCTCCCTTGCTTTTAAAAGCATGGGGTCTTCAAGTACTATTCTGACATTAAATAAAATGTGACTGAAGAATATTAATGTACTTATGTACACTTCAATGGAGGTTACTCCAAAAATTACAGAATTTATTCAATTAGCTTTAAACAAGCTAAAAAATTGATTAAGACATATTTAAGTGTCTTAAATTTCTGTTAATTAAAATTGTGTATTACAAAGTACTACAGATGTTCAAGGTACTATATCACTACCAGAGCTGTGGTCACTTATCTTTGATATTTCAGTTACAGAACATTTAAGTTCTAAGTTCTTTACAAAGACTTCATTCTTCCCTAGCTGATTTATATCACCAACTGATATTAATATATTGTTTCCAGCTGTAGAATTCAAGAAATTTGACCAAATAAAAAGCAAAAAATAATTTCAACCAAAGACTAATTACATACAGATTTGAACTATTCATTGATCTTTAAAATACAATCAGGTAACTGTATGACCACAGTGATGCTATCAGATTCACAGACAACATGCAACTTTTCAAGTGAATTTCATGGGTTACTTCTTATGAGGCACATCAAAAAAAAAAAGATTCAAGTTGACTAAAGCTTGACTATATGGGAAAAGAAACAAAATCCCAAACAAAATAAAATATATGCTGGGTGGAAGAGAGAAATCTAAAAAAATGTACCATGCATACGCTTTCAGATTCATTGTTTGAATTCAAACTTGAAATGATTTTTTAGCAAAATCCCTTTTCCAAACTATGGACCTATTCAGCAGAAATTATAAATAAAGTATTATACAGCCTGGAAAAAAACAAGCATAACTTCTATAGCAACAGAAGAATAAGCAAACCTATAGAACTACTGTGATGTGCAAACATTAAGGGTTTGACAGTTTGTTCATATCAGGGTATTTCAACTTAGACCTGATATTACTATGCTGTCTTCCTGTTTTGTATCTCTTTAAAACGATAAAAATATTGTAGAAGGTTTCACCGCGCTGCAGACTTGTGCATTTTCTTCAACAGGTCACAAATCTGAAAAAACTTACTCTTAGAATATTCAGAAGAAATGCAACCTCTTGTTCTAATACTTCATTTGATCTTTCTATAGTCTGACCTCCAAAGCGCACCACTGCAGCATAAATTAGCTGAATGCACTAAATAGCCTGAAAATACTATGCCAGTAACAGTACTGGCACACTTTTGTCAGTATTACCACTTCCGGCGGATGTAAGTGAGCTGAACGATGAAAAGAAAGATTACTAAGGCACTATTCCAAAATTACAAACCCCACCCATCTCTCCTCCTATCTACATAAGGATTACACCCAATTAAGTTATGAGCAGCATATGGAAAAAAGCCAGCCAGAATTTCTGCTGAATAGGGTCCTTAAATGAGGTATGTCAAACAGGTGATCAAACAATGATGTGTACACGAATTCTGTAGACTCTTACCACCAATGGGGTTAGCAGACTGTGATCCTGAACAAGTGTAAAGGCAGGATTAGGGTAGGGATTTATAATCCATGAAGAGGGAGGGAGCAGAGCAGATTAAAAAATGAATGGTAAATGAAAATAAGAAAGCTTTAATCACTTCACACAGGAAAAAAAGCCACAAGGGGGTTATGCTAAAGCAGTGCTATTAAGTAGCTTCCACAATTGAAGAATTAAACTCAGATGCTATGTACAAAGCAGATGAAGCAAAGCTGCACAAGCAAATTACAATTCTTCAGCTTTCTAATCAACAACTCAACACTGAAGAATTAAATTTCAATTAAGCATGAAACTGTATAGCCTGCGTATTAATTGAAAAGAATATTACATTGCCAAAAAGGCTCAAGAAGTTCAACAGCTGAACAAAAATTAAACACAAGATCAAAACTTTGTTGCTTGAGACACAACAGTAAAGGAACTGAGCTGCAGGTGCGGTGGATGACCAAAACAAAAAACCAAATTCACAATGGCACAACTGAAAAGACTTGCATAGAATTTTTCATTTTCCTCTTTAAAATAATCTTGAGTATAAAAGGAAGAATTTGTTTCCATTCAGAAATTCTCTAAATATCGATTGTAATGCAATTTTAGCAGACTCTGTTGAATTACCTGACACCAAACTGGAAAGAAGAGGAAAAAAATGTAACCATTTTTTTCCATAGGTAAGAATAAAATAATGAGGCATTTACTTTACGTTAATTTAAACATAGAAAAGTAAAGGGTTTTTAAAACCCTAAAATTTTTTTTGTAACAGCATTCAAATTTGCAAGTCTTTCATAAAATGATTTTTGAACAAAAGATAGCTGTAACCCAAAAATTAACAAAAGCATCTGTGCTACAGTGGTTAAAAAAAATAACAGCTAAAATCTAATATGAAGCTGTTCTCACATTATATAAGCTAGGGAACTGAAACAATCCCCTGCATGGAAACATTAAGCATCACGCTTCACACAATGCTGTGAATATTTTCAGTCACATAAAGAAGCATCACCCAAATAGTTGGCATACAGTGCCTGAGAATTCTCCTTCGCCTGTCCATTTGTATTTGCCCTGTTTATCTTCCTTAAAACATCTCAGAATTCTTGTTCTCCCCCACTGACAGGTTATAATGAGCTATTTGAAGCAATTGGTTCTGAACAGAAGTAGTAATAAAAGGCTGTAAAGATGCATTCACGCATTTAAATTGCACACATCATCACATGAAGTCAGATCTAGTTATCTCAATATCAATTTATCTCTTTAGACACTAATACTGTGTAAAAATGAAAAAAAAAAACCCTATCATTATTACTAAAAAAAACCTGGAAAGGTTTAATTTTGCTTCTCTGGATATAGTTACTTAACGTTATATGAGAGTGATCATCACTGAAGTATTATATTGCTACCTAAATTTACCCCCTCCCCCAAATATTTATCAAACATCTTCACTTTTTAAAAATTTACCAAACCTATTCAAAGTACAAAAGAGTTTTTTCTAAAAGCTTAATTTCAAACTTCCTAACACTAATGAAAAAATTGTTACAGATACTGCTTATAGCTTTTCACGGGGGGAAAAGGGATTAGAAGGAACTTTACCTTCCCTCCCTCTTAAATTATTCACATATTCTTTGCTTATGGTACAGTGTAGCCATCTGTAAAACAAGTTTTGCAGGACTTTTGTTCCAGCCAATAATGACTCATTTTTCAGGCTCTCATTTCACAAACACTTCTGGGACTAGAGCATTGTCAAAGCTCTTAAGGGAACTTTTTCTATTGAATTTTAGTATGCTACATTTATCTGTTCACATTGTTTGAAAGCTTTATTTCAGAAAACCTGCAAACAATGGATCAGGTTTGATCCAACTGTACTTGTTGGAAAATGAAATTATGCAAAAACTGAATGGCAAGTACTCTAACAGGAAAATAAAACAACTACTATCTGCTTTTTTCACTTCTAAATTCATTCTATTTACAACAGATGCAGCCATTGCTATGAAGACAAATGCTTCTGCTATTAAACACATTATTAAAGGGTTTTATTTAAAAAAGTGGGTATGGTTAGGGATTGCAAAATAACTGTACTAAAAATTTTAAACCTGGTAAAATTTACTGGTTTACAACATTAGATTTGACAATTTATATAAGTGGGAAGTTAATTTTAATTTTATTGTGTGTTTGTCTTCCTTTCACTAATTTAGTTGCATTTCACTTAATTGGACAAAGATAAGAATCTGAAAATGCTACACATCTTAGTCAGAAAATGTCTGTTGGAGACACATCAGATGTGTGGACAAATTGCTGTAGGTCAGCCAGTGCCAAAGAGTGTGAGGTAATGAGGTCTTTTTAATTAATGACTGAGTGCTTGGCTAGATCAAAAATGTCGCATCTGCTCTGGTTGCTAAACACACACAGGAAATTACTGTGGATTAGCTGACACACATTAAATTGCTTGGTTTAGCCCTTTGACTCAACACAAGCTAAGTAACTGACTGTAAAGTGAGGGGTTAGTGTTTTTCCTTCAAGAGAAGAAGAGTTAAATAAAGGCAAGAGCTGTAACACAAAAAAAGAGTTTATATCCAAGAGCTACAGCAGTGCCTAGCTTAAAGTGAAAATGGGTATTTCTTGTGAAATAAGACTTTTTTAAAAATGAAAAATTAGGTCTCACAGGTAACAGTAAGGACACCATTCAGCCTACTCATTCTTCTCCATTACTAGTCCATGTTTACTGGCCTTTCATGCTGGGGAAGTCAGAAAAGGGGGAAAAAGAATGTTGAGAAGTTATAATTGAAGACAGAATTTAGGGATAGATTTCACTTCCTGTTACATTATCTAATTTAATTGGCAAACTAAGACCTAACCTAGTATTTTGTCCAGAGAAAAACAACATGAATCAGAAAAGCATGCAAATACCACTGACCCAAAACACTGAAAAAAAATACCTTCATTTTGGTCTGGCGATGATGAACCTAAGGCACAGAACAACAACTCAGTATGTAGCTTTTTCTTTTTTAATTAACTTTGACTGTAGCCATTGGTCAATGAATATATGCTTAAACATTTGGCCTCTTTATCAGGTATAACTGATAAACAGAAAATACATACGCTGAGATTGTGACACCACTTTGGTTCTACTCCGTCCTCTGGAATCTGTTTTAGAATTTCCAATACCAACAGAAGGGGTCGAGAGCTTTGATCTTATACGACCTAGGAAAGAAAAATGGCATTAAATCAGTTTTTCACAGTCAGGTAGGAAGCAGAGCACCAGTAGTATTTACTAATATTTTCTTACGTTTCTGCATGTAAAAGAAGCGCAATGTAACTCAATTGGTGACAATTCGCTTGGGATAATTAGTAGAAATTTGAACACCTTGAGGAATTTAATACCTGAGGAAGCAAGATACTTCTCCTCTGATGCTACATGTTTCAGCAAACAATTTGCACATTACATCTTCAACACCCTAGACTGGCTAGCTACTTCTTCCTTCCAACATATGTATGTTGATTACATGAACAAACCAGGGAGTTTACTCAATACAATGCAATGCAAACACTAATGTTGCTGTATCATGATTACTTGACCTTGTAATTCTTCTTCTGTCGTCAAAGAACTACAGAATAGGATTCTGAGCTTTATTCCTAACTTCACCCCTCTTTTTAGAAATCTAAATCCTAGCTTTTTTATTACTGAAGATTCTATTGTTTTCCTGGCCCTGGTTATACAGACTTCTACACAATTTCCCAAACCTTCTAGATTCATTTTGCAAACACTAAATACATTTAAGTACTTCTCATGGTAACATGATATAAAGAAGTACTACTCTCCCCAATAGATAGAAAAGCCAAGCAAGGGACAAATTAAACTAAGTATCTACAAATAAAGCAAGAGATTCACTTTCCAAATAAAACAAGAGATGCACTTTCCTCTAGAATGCCAAATGGGAAATGACAAATTCTCTTGGTTTGGTCAAACCTTTCTGCGTTGCAAGCCATGTTCCTCATAACATCCGGCTTATACAAAGAAATTACAAAAGAAAGGAAGACCCCAGTTATCTGAATTATAGCTCACTGAAAGATCATTCATAAAAGAAAATAGTGGTGTTGTATACTACATTTCCTAAGTCAACCTCTCAAAAAACAGAAAAATGAAATCAAAACCAAGCTCATGCTAACCCTAATTCTTCTAAGTTGCAAGAACAAACCCCAGAAAGTCTGTACAGGGTGGATCTAGCTCAACAAGCTCAACACTTTCAAACACAGCATAATTAAAATATTTTCTAGACATGCTGAGTCAATATTTGACCTAAAAGAATTAGGTACACAGACTGTAATTTAGTTCTAGCCTCTTTAGGCTTTCCACAGCAGAATTTGGAGACCAACCAAGTTAATATTATTCATCCAAGTAGAGGGAATAGCCATAGATGAGAGTCTATAAGAAGAGAATCAGGATAAAGGAGATTATTCACTAAACTATTAGAAAATAATAGGCTTAGCAAGAATGGTTAGATTAACTAGTCCAAACTCTACTAGTTATCCCCGTGCAATGGCAATGTTTTCCCACTGAGCGCTGTGAGACTGCAAGGCATGTAACTGCATTCAGAATTTGGCCCAAAACCTAGGAATACAGAGTGCCACTATTTCAGTACTATGTTAAAATATCACCTGGAACCTGTCTCAGTTTTATCAATGTAAAATAAACCAGTTTGTGTCTATGAGTTAAATGAACTGTTAAACTCATTTGGAATCTCTACATCCATTCACTAATGGCAGGTTTAAATGTTAATAACAGATTGAAAATTAGCTTCCAAGTCTCACAGAGATGAATAATAGTAGCACCTGCTTCCCAGAGCACGAACACATTTGATGAAATATTCTGAGACAAGCTTTGCTTTAAAAAACAAATGCAAAATTATAAAGCCCCTGTATTTTCACAGAAGAAATGTTAAACAATGATACTTAAGACTGCAGATGAGTAATTGAGATATAAATAAAAGCAAAAGAATTTTAAAAACAGTACATGACAACCAAGTATTAGATGCATAAGCTGTTAGCCCATAAGCCCATATCTGTTATGAACCTTCACAAAGCCCGAGAAACACCATGTTCTACTTTTAAAGCTTCATTTGTATCAAGGAAAATATGAAGCTGAAAATATTAGCTAGTCTAACAAAGTAGTTTCTTACCATCTTCAGAAGCTGTTCCTAAACAGAAAGAATAATAAAATACATGATATTCCAAACAATACTATGTCTTTCAAAAATTTTTTTGCGATAGATCTTGGGAATCTTGACACATTTTATCAAGTCAAGAGAGCTAAAGCTTTTATGTTGCAACTCCATAACGGAAGTAAAATTATCAAGAAAATATCTATACTACACTGATAGTGATTTACAAGGACAGAATGCACATCATTGCCTTCTGAACCACAAAAAGTTCAATAGAAAAAGATTACATCTATGAGATCAGTCAACAAAATTACATATACAGATCAAAACAGACATTAAAAACACTGTAATGCAAGCTCTTCTGAAAATATGAAACATACTATTATACACAACCTCAGAGAAAAACACAGAGACCGTGTTTCCCACACCAGGAAGTGATAATTTGATAGGAACTGCCAGCAAGGAGGATTTCTCTGAATTAAGCCTGTGATTACTCTGAAGATACACATGCACAAGATCAAGTCTTGCTCAGAGACGTGGAAGGAATATGAGCTTGTTGAAATCAGATCACACTTGGAAAGGATGCCAAGCTTAACAAGGCTTGATATTTGACAACGTGAGAGTCAGACAAGCCTTTTTCTCATCAGTACCTACAAACTGATGGGATGCTGAATCATCAGCAGTCCCTCCTCTCAGTTCCTTTGAAACAGATCTTATCACAGAATGAAATACATACTAGTAATGATAAAAATGTTAAATGCCCCTAAAAAAAAAATCAAAGAGTACTTCCATTTTTATTTTCAATCTCTACCATTTCTTCCTTGCTAGAGAACTACAATGATGAAAACATCTGTTCGTGTCTTTGGCTAGCCTGAACTTATGTCAGATTTGCTGGGAAGGTTTTCTTATGTTACAGTACCTTCACAGAACTATTTTTAAAAACTGCCTCTAATAAACTAGTTCCGGGTGTATTTCAACGCTGCTTCACAAGAATCAGTTACAGTAATACGCATGTAGGAGTTCCACAGGGTTTTCCAGATCAAATTTGCCAATTTTCAAAAACTCAAAACCAAACAAAAACCCCAACCCCCCAAATCCTGAGCTACCCCTCCAAATCCAATAATCTTGCAGAGCTGGGTACTGGAAGGCAGATTCTATGCAACAGCTAAAGCAAGCTAACAGACAGCTGCACCTAAAAGGGGTTGTTCTGCTTCTCTTTCCTCTCAGCCTTGTGAAACCATCTGGTCTGGATGGCTAAAGGCTCGCTGGCAGCTCCAAAAACTAAATAACAGAGTATTAGTCACTTTTATGAAATCAGTTTTATGGAGTTTGTTCACCTACAGTAATCAATAATGGAATATCAAATGTGTTAACAAAAGAAGAGAGGAAAACATATGTGGACAAGGCCAGTGGGAAGAGAAAAAGTGGTTAGTTCCTCCTGATGGTGGTTAGATCAGAACAGCTGTATGATACAACTCCAGCTGGACAGCTAAGCTGTTTTCACTCCATCTTGCAGATCCTATCAAGAGACAGCCTCTAGAACAAAACCCCACCCTGTTACTCTGATCAATTGTATAGCACTTCCCTTGCTGGTTTTAAACAGAAATGAGCAATACATCATTAGCTGTGATTTCTGGTCAGAACAAAAGAAAAAACCTACTCGGCCCTAAGAACCTTTATTTCTGGTGACAATGTCCAAAGCTCAAGATTTGCCATAAATAACAGCTATAAACATATAGCTATAAATAAAGCCTACTATAAGTAGCCTAAGGAAATGTAACATGGAAATAAGCAATACAGACTCTTCTATCCTGTACGAACACTCCTCATTTTATTAAACTAATCTTGACATCTTCAATGCTCAAAATCAGCTCCAATTCTTTCAAGAAGCATCTGTGTTTTGAAATTATTCAGGATTCTGGTTTAGACATCTACCTCTTTTAATTTCTATGAGATACATTTGCTTGCAATAAACTACGCATTCTTCCAAACATGCACAGTTAATAAATACGTGATACAAAATATTAAGTAAGCAGCTAACTTGTTAAGTGCTCCCAAGCAATAAATTAGATCTACAATCACCAAGCAGCAGGCTGGGATTGTCACTTTATTATATGTGAAGCATTATTTGCACACAGCTGAAACAGCCAATTGCTATGAGAAGCTTGATGCTCAACTGCTTTGCAGTCCCTCCGTGTGTTTGTAACAGAGGGAATTAAGAAAAAGCTAGTGCTAAAACTTAGGTGGAATACTTCATAGGCTATTTTAACAGGCAGGGCTTCTTCACAAGTGATTCTTTAATAGAATTGCATTGTACTACAGAATTTACAGGCACTTAAAAGTACGTAGCAAGGCCAGATTTTGATAGAGGAGATTTTTTTGGTTTTTGATTCTTTTTGTACTTATGTGGTCAAGCATCTTCTGCTCTCCCACTGCTGTTCTCCTAAGTCAAAAAAAATTGACTTTACAGGTAAAACTGTGGAATAAACTGGAACTAGATTAATTTAAAAAGCATGTATTAAACTGGTTAAAAGCAGCATGTAGCAATTACAAAACTGCTCTGTAATTAACAGAGCTTTTTTTAAAAAAGAGGGGTAATATCAGATTTCTGATGACGTTTCTGTTGCTGATACAGACCAAACATTCACAAAACTGACAAATACAGCAATAACACATATAATAAAAGACATCAAGATTACACAGGAGTTAATGGAAACAGCATAGTACTTTGTTAATGAACAGACAAATACATTAAACATCAATACTTTTACATAAAAGACACTTTTTTAGATATTTAATAGAATTAGAGGACAGACTAAATAATTTCTTACCATCCATCTTGTCAGAAGTATCCTCTTTGTTGAAAAAGCAGGCAAAGAAACATGGAAAACTTAGTGTGTTAGAATAAAGGTGTTCACAGCAGAGTCATAAAACATTAATTGAGGAAAATACATTAATATTAAATACAGCAGACATGTTTATCTAATTAATGCATGTATAAGCTACCTTAAGCAAAGTTGGTTTTCCTCAGTTCAAGGTACAAAATTACAAAACAGGGTACAAGTATCCTGCATAGGGATATTGATTCTGTATTTCCCAGATTTGAGAAAACCCTTACAGTAAAACATTTATAAATGGTTTCATTCTTATAAACAGTTACTGAAGCATCAGTACATATTTATATCATTATAGAGCCACATATTTATATTTCTTATGAAATTTGCTTCTGAGCATGAAGCCTCACCTGGTATAAGGGACAGGAGGGAAAAAAATAGTACAATTAAGACAAAGGACAAATGAGAGAAAGTTTCACTCTGGTTTAAAAGTATTAAATATTTACCAGTTCAGCTGGAAGGTAGTACATAAATATTCTGACAGTAACAATCAAAATTAAAATATTTAGCACGAGACATATACAATTACAGTTCAGCCTCCTCAACAAGAACATCAATACTTAAGGATGTCAAAGATACTAAACATTTAAAATAACTAGAGAATATCCTCCTGCTTCTAGAATAGTCTTTTAATAAACCATAAATAAGCAGGAGTTCTTCTATTAATAATGAAAAGGGAAAAGATGGGTGAACACAATTATGGATTACTATGCTTATAAGCTTCTGGCCTTTTGAGGCTTTAAATTTGGTAGCTGTGTAAGCAAAAGGTGGATGTTTTTCTGCAAGCCAGGCAGAAAATAAATTCAGGCTCTAGGAGACAATGTCATTTATTTTGGTACTGACTGCAACACCTAAAGGAAGTGGAAAGCATTACGGAAATAAAATAACATTGCCTAGGCCTTTTTGGACCATGGTCAGCATCAGCTTGATAATTCTGTCATTTAACTTTCCATATTTGGGCTACTGTAAATAAATCTCTTAAAATGAACAGAACAAAGAACTTTACAAATTAGCCCATTTTCTGAAACATGGTGCTTGCATGATTTGGACTCCATTCATTTTAAGGTTGCCATTTGAAAAGTAAGAGTAAAGAGTATTTTGAAGCTAATCCACAACAAACAACAGTCACGCTGTCTATGTGGTATATATCATTCAAATTACCTTACTGCAGTCAAAAAACTGTTAGGAGATTGAGCAAAGATCAGTCAAGTCATACTGCTTTAATGTGACTGCAAACAAACCTTGGTGTCCTTGACTACCACTGCCCTTTCACCCTCTGCACTAGGATTTGACTTTTATAGTACTTCACATTAGCCAGTATTGCATTATTTTGCCATTTTAAATGACCATCACACTGTCCTCCACATGTGACTGCATCTGCTAGCAAAGTAAAGCTTTCCAGCAACTCAAATCCTTCAAATGAATAGGACCCAGATTTATTGCTTATTATTCCTCTCCCACATCCTCACTCATCCAATCAATAAATTACAAGGAGAATAAGCTAATTCTGTTATTGTCCTGCATAAATCTACCCCTGTTTACTTCACTGGAAACCTCTGTGCCCTTCTTAACCCTTGCTTAGAAAATTCTTCGCATGAATCAGATATTGCTTAAAATGTTTTAAAAGCAAACCAATACTCCAGTCAAGAGCTAATTCTCTGTGAAAATCTTAAGACAATATAGTCCCTTCATTTGAGCAGCATAAAGGAGACATTAACAGAGCAGAATCTTTGTTTTCCATTTGACTTTTCGCTCTGTCACCATGCTCTGTGCCACTTTTACTTCTCTAAATGCCAGCTTTGTCCAAGGTTCAAAATACCTTTTGTTGCAAATTGAAACACACCAGGCAATACTCTGATCTTAGAAAATACTCATCCCACATATCGCAGGCTTTTAGGCATTAAGTTAGGAGGAACCCAATAGTTCCAGAATTATAGAATGGTTTGAATTGGAAGAGACCTTCAAGATCACCAAGTTCCAATCCCCTTACTGTGGGCAGGAACACCTTCCACTGGAGTGGTTTGCTCCAAGCCTCATCCAGCCTAGTGTTGAACACTGCCAGGGATGGGGCACCCACAATTTCCCTGGGGAACCACCAGTGTATCCCCTCCACCAAGCAGCCTCATGTTGGTGTCAACCTGCGACCAACAGGTTCTGCTGCCTCGTGTGGGCACCAGAGGGAGCTCACATCTGAAACTGCTATTCCAAGTACCAAGTATTCCTTTAAAGTCGGGATTGCTCACTCTTTAAATTAATACTAAAATCAATGCTGTTCACAGCATTTCAAGCGGGCCCTGATGACAAAAAGAATCAAATAATTTTAGACAGCTTTTAACTTAGGTTTTGATTTTAAAAAGCACAAAACCTCGTAAACCACAGCCAACATGTAGGCTGACATCTACCCAAACACAATCCAAATCAGAACTATATAGTTTGTCTCCTGTGATCACCTATTGCCATGCTAACATTAGAATTTCTCTCCTTGGTGATCGAGCTCGTACAGAAGCAGAGAAGAAAAAACAGTTTTGTTTATCACTATGGCACGGAAAAGCTAAAAATTTAGAACAAAAACATTTTCATAGCCCTTTACCATTGTCACTTAGTGGATGTTCGAGCACCTACACCACCACCACCACCACCACTACTATCAAATATTTTTCTCCACTCTTACGACTTGCAGCACTTCCTTTGTCTAACAGCAAATATCAATGGAGACTATCAGCTAGGTAAAGTATATACATAGTTGCATCAATGCCCTTAGGAAGAAATCATGAACTCAATGCAGTAAGTTATTGTGTAAAGCACTTCTCTATTTCATGAAGAAGCCACTTCTTACTGCCAGGGTATCTCTTTACCATTCTTGTAAAACACCTGAAGAGCGAGCTGAGACAAACGGAAAATCAAGAGCTCTCACTCATCTCCCTGTTACTTTCACAAACAAAAAAAGGCACGACCACCACGTGCGGTTAAGTAAAGGTACCACTCCTTCCAACACTTAATATTAATTCTACATTAAGACATTCAAAGAGCTTAGTATGGCCAGACTCTTTGCACTGGCATTCTTACAGCACAAGAGGTGAAGTATCTAGGCAAGTTTGCACCTTACTTCAGAACACCTGCTCTTCTGCCACACTCCAGTGCAGCTACTAACAATGATGACTGCTTTTCAAACTCAGGAGTACTGCACTGTAACTCTTTGATCAAGAAGATCACAGAAACCTCCCAGAGCAGTGCAGAGGTGCTTCCCATACCTAGGGAGGCGTAGGAGCCCGGGGGCAGCCCAGCTGTTGAGAGGCGCCCAGCTCCAGCTGTCTGTCCAGCAGCATGGCGCGCCTTCGCGCCCGCGGCAGCGTTCACGTCGATGTCACTGCGAGACCTCTGCAGGGTGCCCGGGCTCGGGACGACTTTGCTGCTGCCTGAAACTACCAGAAAAGGGGAAGGAAAAAAAAAAAAGAATTTATACTGAATAAAATGGATGATTTTTAAAAGGTTAACGGCTACTACTGCAGCATGCTTGCAAGAAAGCACAAAAACCTAGGTAAAAAAGCTTACATCAGTATTAAACCAAGAATTACCGAGATTAAAATACAAACTAGACTTGGCCTTGCCATGAACTGCATATAAAGGACAGCTTGTTTTACAATAGTATTTATCTTCATTC
Organism: Brachypodius melanocephalos; assembly: GCA_013398615.1. NCBI lineage: Eukaryota > Metazoa > Chordata > Aves > Passeriformes > Pycnonotidae > Brachypodius > Brachypodius melanocephalos. The sequence continues at coordinate 43,962,834 of VZSR01001283.1, read as the reverse complement.
AGCATGAAATTTTAGCATTCTTTAATGCAAACTAACTGTTCCCACCCTAGCAGAAATTACATAATTCTGAACCTTTGTGTGATGTATTACATTAGTGAATGATTCACAAAAGTAAGAAAATTCACATCCTTCCTTGAGATACTGAAGGAAGAAAATATTCTCACACTTCAGCTAAGGTAAAGCCACAGACAGGTGAGCTGAATGTGTACTCTGAAATACTTTAGGGTCTAATCTTTCACTTCCCACTGAATTTTGATTATTTGCTTAATTTCAACCATTGTTTTAGGTCTTCTAAACTTGACTCCCCTGATCAGTTTCAGTATCCACTCTTAATTACAGATAATAATTTGTAAAAAGCAGCTCAATGATTTACTCTCAAAGGAGTTACTAAAGCATTACAGGAAAAGACACTGAGGTTATTAAATTCCAAAAACTAAACACAAAATTAGACTTTTTGAATTACAAACAAATATGTTATATGGATGTGGTTTTTCATTTATTTATTTAGAAAGAGCAACAGCTACATGGGAACAGATCAAAGAGACAGTGAGTCTTTATTTCCAATTGCCATAAGCCTAATCATAAACAGACCAAAGAATAATGTTTTGGCTCTTTGAGAGTGACTGTTCCATGACAAAACTCCAGGACAGATGATCAATTAATACTGAACTATGTCTTATATTTGAACAACTGAAACTACATAAAATGTGAAGTGAGTGTAAGGCAATCTTAGCTCCAGGTACAGTCTGTAGTGACAGATACCATTATTTATCTTGGAAACAGGGCAAATGCTGATACAGTCAAATTCTAAGCTGCATTTAGAACTTTTAATTCAAAGAACATGATGAATAACTACGCACTGCACTACATTACTGCCACCTTACCTCTGCCTGCAAGACTTGCTGGGCTAGCTGCAGACCATTTAGATGGTAGAGGACGACTGAAAAAAGTCAATAAATTCAGTAAGTGTCATGTATCAGATGCATAAGTCAAAAATAAAAGAGACTAAAAGAAAACATTTCTATTCTTTTCTCCCCTTCAACCGTCTCAGCATATTTTATAGATAAATACTTTAAATAGAGAATGATAAGAAAACCAGGATTATCTTACCATTTATAATTTATACAATTACTTCTTTATCACGAAGCACTAATCCTTCAGCTACCAACAGGCACACCTTGCTAACAAAGTTCAGGCATTCCAGACTTGGTCACAGAAATATTTACAGTGGTCAGTTGGAGGTTCTAACCACAGGGCTGATCTTCTAAATCAGCCATCAAATAAGAACAGTGGGAGCTACCAAAAAAGCATTATTTCTGAAAGTCATTACATGAAGTGGTGTCTGCAGTAACAAGAAAAACAGGCGTCCAACTCACAAGCCTCCTCCACTCCCAGATGTCTCAAGAATTAAATTATAAATTAAAAAAGGAAACATTGATGCTTCCGAGCAGCTAGATTCCATTTCCCCTGTTGGAAATATAGAGGCTCCCATAACTTATAAAAGGAGAAAGATTCCATGTCTTTTCCTCTATATTCTGCCATTTCCTTTTCATTGCAAAAACGAGTAGTTACTGAAGCACAATCTTTCAGTCTAGTCAAGTTTAATTGTGAGCCCATCCTTCAGCCTGGTTTGGAAGGGTAAAATGCAGTCAGAGAGACAGAAAGAAGAAAAAGACTGGTAGAAGAAAACATAATAGCGTATTCATTGGTTGAGTATCTGATGGGGAAAGTTTGTATTTGATGAAATAGTTGAGTGTTTTATCAATAGTCAAATTACAAACCAAGTCAGTGTCTCAGCTTTAGTAAAAATAATTTCTCTAATTTAAAACCTAAAAGAGAGAAAAGAGATGCCTCAATACTGTGTATCTAGCCCAGTTATTAGCTCAGGCACTCAGCAGTAATACAGAAGTCAGCACCATTACCTAAATCCTCACAGAACATGTGGTTTGCAGCCTATTCTGAATAAATCTGCTTTTCTGACATGACTAACTTGTGTTTTGAAGGTACTTTGCTTCAAGTAAGGTGAGAAGGCTGAGGAAGAGCTCCTGGGTGCATCCTGACCTCACAACTCGCTCCAAACAAAGTCCCAGACAACTGCCACAAGCTATTGGAATTGACATTTTATGTAAACAGTTTCATACAGGTAGGCAGAAGTCACCACACTTTTCTCTTATTCTTTCATATTCTCTAAAATGATTTTGGATTAAGGATCTGTATGAGATGTAAGTTCAGATGGTCAAAAATCACAGAGGATCAGACTGTTAGGAAAATCATACCCAGATTTCGTAATTTAGCCTATACAGGGGGAACTCAGCATCTATACTAAAAGCCAGAAATAAAATTTTAGGTAACAGAGTAAAACCAACCCATCTGAACACAAAGTTACTAACAAATCAATTAAAATTTCATGAATTTCCAGTATCATCACCTCTTCTGTTCATTTTTTATTTTACCCCTCACTTTCTGTACTGCACCACTTACACATCTTGCAATATGGGAAGCAACATTTGAAGATCTAAGAGTATTTTAAGATTCTGATTTCCCTGTAATTTAGTTTTTAACAGTATATTACCAGCAACTCGTTAACAGCACTTTTATTTTCAGATTGGAACACAGATTAATTTAAACAAGAACATTTAATCTTTGAATAAACATTTATGTAAAATGAAGTGCTGGCCATTCCTTCCATCACAGAAAATTAGTTTTTAAACAACATTTTATAATTACAGCTATCATAGGAAAGATAAGGTAAACCTCTGGTATTTAAGGCATTAGCCAAAGACAAAAAAAAAAAAAAAAAAAGGAAAAAAAAAAGCAATTTTCAATATGCAAGAAGCAGTCTTTTCTTTCCAGTCAAAAGTGAGTAGACAAGCTCTCTTGTTTTGGTAATGAAGATCTGAAATATTAGTTTGAGGACGTTTTCTAGCATTTAAAGGCAAAAATCACCACATGCTACTACTTCACATTTCTGCTAAAAAGCCAGTATATTTCTTTTGCTATTGGTACCTAAGAAAATTTTAATTTATTCAGCTCAAGATTTTCTATGCATTTTAATACATCACCAACTGCAGCACAGACCCACCCTGTAGTAACTGGCAGAGCTGCAAAATACTGCTAATACATATTCAGTACTGTGAAGACAGGGGGGAAAAAAACCCAAACCAATCTCCACTCTGAATGAATCTCATTGTTGATGTTCCTTTTTCATGCCTGCCAGTGTAAAGAGACGGTAAAGGAATAACACCATTACAGCTTTCCTAGATCTGTTCAGCATAAGAATGCTGGACATCAATATGAACCTTGAAGATATTTTGGTGTTTAAAGCAGCTGTTAAGGAATGAATGTATAAATACAGTGTGCCAAAATCCAGTTTAAGACTGCCTGTACTTTCCACCTTGCTAGGGTAACGCTGTCCTATAGCGAAACACCACAGAAGAAATTTTTACTAAAAAAATTAGAAGCCACAAAATGAAACTGCAGCTTTTCTGTATTTAACAGTAATCTGGATAATTTGCTTTTGAGAAACTGCATTTGTTTCTTGGCTCAGAAACAGTTAAGTGACCCTTACTTGAGGCTCTCCTGTGAGCTAGAGGATGACCTGTCCGACTGAGGGAGAGATGCTATACTGCCAGAATTCTTCAAGTAGGTCTGAAGGCTTCTTTGATAGGGCGGCTCCAGAGAATTGTACAGAGTCTCAGCTTCACTAGGAAAGTGATTTCTAAGACCCAGATAAGCCCTGCAAAAAAGAATAACCACATGTAAATACTCTGTATTTTCCTTACAGGGTGGAGTCAGGAAGTAAAGATTACAGAATGAACCATGGATGGCAGTGAAAGGAACTGAGAGTATGTGAAGCACACAACAATGCTCATCAAGTCATGAAAGAAACCAGCTACACTGACTGAATTAATCTTTTCAAAATAACTTAAATCTATCCTCTGAATGTCTCACATTCACTTACCAGTTGTGTGGGGAAGCAAAAGGAATTGTTTTCTGGCCTTCTCACAGTCAAAGTGCTGCAGTTGTTTAAAGACTTAATTAATGGGAGGAGAATGATTATGCAGCAATATCAACCTTTCTAACTCTTCTTTCAGTGGAATCATCAAATGCTGCACAACTGTACCGACTGACTTAGCTTTGGGAACATCTTTTGCCAAAGAAACTAAGTAGTAATTCAGGACAGAAATGTTAGCTTTCAAACAAACTTGTGTCTTCCTCTTGAGCCATGGATAGCAGCTCACCTTGGATTAGAGTCTTCTATCACTCATTTAGCACATGCAATTTTTCAGAGCAAAGTTAATCAAAACTCACTTTCTTGCCTCCACTCTCGCTTCTGCATCAGCATCATGAATGCCCTTCTTGATTGTTTCAACCAAGACAGCTGCATGCCTGGAAGAAAGACATTCTTCATGCTATTTTGCTACTTCAAATTCTAAGCAGTAGCTTTACACTTCAATTAACACTTCACCAAGTAAAAAACAGCTGCAATGCTAGTTCTTTCCAAAATACACAGTAAATAAACACTTAAGCACACCAATGACATAACTGTACCTTCTGTAAAGGTTTAGGTCAGCTTATTACGCTTTCAATCTAAAAAGATTTTAATCTACTTTTCTGACATACGTCCACCTATCACACTTAAAAAGTTATTTTAAAATACCTTTTTCAAGATACCCGCCTTCCTGAAATGAAAAAACTATTTCCACTGTTACACTAATAGTAAGAAAAGGGGAAAAATTAAAACTGTAAGTTTTCTTTCAGCTCTGAAAGCTTTTGGCGTATGAGTTCTAAACCTGAATATAAGTTCAACGAACAGCAAAGTACCCACCAGAAGAAAAACCTGTGAAGATAAACAAGTTTTAATTCGAGGAAAGTTTTGGGCAGGAGGTTTGTTATTTGTGGGGTAGGGGAGAGGTGATGGGTTTTGGGTTTTTTTTTGACACTTTGGCATAAATGAAGTGATTTCCCCCTTACTGCTTTTCTCAGGAGCACCCTGGGGAACAGAAATGTGACTGGAGCTGGATGAATTCTTCTGAGCCTTTTCTGGATGCCCTTTAGTCTCTTCGCTCTTACCCTGTGTTTACAGTGACCATCCTACAGAACTGATGCATGTACTGTTTTCCCATCTATCTGGAGAAGCCACAGACTGCCCTTACTCATTACCACAAGAAGTCCTCCAGCCTAAGCCCACCTGCCCTCTTTCACAGCAAACACACAGATGTCCTCCTTCCAGGAGAAAAGACAGATGCTTACCTGTGTACGCACTGCTCACATGCAGGATAGGAGAGGCAGAGGGTAAGAAGAGGAGGCCACAGGAAGCCAAGGCTGGAACATACAGCTCTCCTTTCCCCTGGCACCTGAATGAGCTGCATGACCTGCTGTGCTAGAAAGGCTGTCTATGCCAGAAAGGCTGGCCAACACTGAACATAATCCAATTAAAGGATTCAACAGCAATGTTTCTGTCTTAAATTACATTAGCAGCTTATTTTAGGGGAAAAAGTATACGGGCCCATACCTTTCCAGTGAATGTGTTTGCCACTCTTGTAGTAACAGGTCTAAAAATTCAAAGGAGCGCCTAAAAACACAGAACAAAAGTCATAATTAAATACTCATTTCTCTAATGTGCTTGTGGAATAAACACTAACTTTACTCTTTCCCCCTGAGGGAAATAAATGAAAGAAAGGTACATTTACCTGTCAAATAAAGGCACTGGTCACCTTATTGGAAAGTTAAAATATTCTATATGTTAAGCCAACAGGCAGGCTAACTAGTCTTAAACTTCAAAATAATAGATGCAGTTCAATTAACAATGTGTTGTTCAAGTCATGTTGCTACACATACCCTATGTTAACTGTATTAGTCCCAAGAATTAATGAAGTGGAAAAAACTGTAGAGTATAAAATCCTAATATAAAAACCAAACATTAAAGACACAACTTCTGTCCCAGACACTATTTCCATCCTTCCATCTGTCACTACTGAGTATGTAGCATAAAGGGAAATCTGAGACCATTAGCAGAGGGCTCTGCATAAAGAAAGCACTGCAAAAGACTTTCTGTATTAATGAAGTTATGTAACTGCATTCATCATTAATTTGGGAATCTTGACAATTTAGCAAACCACCATTAGCAAAAGGCATACTTTTAAACTATGTCTGAAGCTAGATCCTGACGAAAAAATCAAACTGACAAAGATTAGGGAGGTGTAGATAATTTTCAAACATGTAGTAAACTTGACAGCCTGAAACTATCACTTTTTCTAGTTATTCAGCATTTTTTACCTGTTTTGGAGGGACAAATTTGGACTTTATTCTGCCCAAATCTTTTGGACACCAGCAAGGCATGACAAGAAACCTTGAAATGCTTTTACAACCAATAACCACCGTTACAACCAATCCAGTGTTTCCTTGTCTTCCCAAAAGAATGAAAGTAGTACGGAGACAATGCATTCACTGATACTGGATTGTGAACTGAAGTACCAAAGCCACCTACAGTCTAATATTCCTCAGTAAAGCCACAGCATGCTGAGGCACTGAAGGCCTGCGAATTGTTTTGCAGTCAAACCAGAAGTTGCGGCACGTCAGTACAATCTGGGTTGAGGTAACACTTGCTTTGGATGCAAAAGCAGCTTAGACTCAAAGAAAGAGATTCAGATGCTCAAGCTGTTTCCTGCATACACACAGTGGCATCACTTTCAGGACTAGTGTTGGTCCAGAAACAGCATTAGCTGCTTTTGTGTGATTCGGTGCAGAAAATTACTTGGTCAAGAAACAATTATTTTTCTCAAGAGCCAATCCAAGTGTTCAAGCACCATGTTCTCAGAGAAAGCAACATGCTGGAGATGTAGCTGAATTGCTGAACACGACAACACATAGATGCTCCATGTCCTAAGGTAGCTACCATTGTCTCAAGGCTGAAATTAATTTTTGTAGTTCGGAGTTTACTGGGTAAGAGTTTTGTGTCTTCAGAGTTTATGGCCATAAATCTTCTAATTGGTTGATTTTCAACATATGGTTATCATATTTTTAAAAGCAACAGCTTTAATAATTTTCATTTATTATGTACTCACCTTCTAACTGCAACTGATTTTGAGGTACAGTTGCTTGTTATTAAAGGTATGAGTCGTGGCACATGAGTATGCTGACCAAAAAAAAAGACAAAGTAGTTAATGAGAAAAGCATTCCTGAATTTGTACTGTACTAATTAATTCAAACAGAATGACAACATAATAAAAACTGCAATAATTTAAAGTGCTTACCAAAACAGAATTATAGAATACTGTTAAATGAAAGACTGCTCTTAGTATATCTATTGATTAAAGCTATTTTCTTCAAAAAGGTCAAGCAAAAACCACTTCCAGTGCCATCAACAATCACATCATGACATGCAATACTTTACTGTCAAAAGTAATATAAGAAGTTCAAATGTAGCTCTCTTCTCACAGAAGTTGAAAGCTGATGCTATTTTAGTTTTGCCCAAGGTGAAAAAAGTAGTAGATGTTGATGTCTTAAAAGTCAGGGTTACAGAGCAAAAAGTGAATCAATAAATATGAAAATATGGGCATTCTTAAAAGGATCAGTATGATTAGTGCAAGAAGGACCAAATTTCCTTTTATGCAAAATATGTCAATAAAGTAATAAAAGCATTGACATATAAACAAACTTTTATATATAATCCATATGGAAACACCTGACAGGAGAAGAAAACCATTAAACTATGCATAAGATCAAACTACATTAAATCCAAATGCATTACAGAATTCAGAATTAAAGCTGCCTTACTTCAGCTTTTCATAACTACTTGTAGACAGAAAGCATTGCCACTTTTAATTCCAAGTAAGAGCAATGTGGTTCAACAAATTTTATTTCAGTTAATTTCTTTAGTCCTTTCTTGATTAAATACCTACAGTAAACAGTCCCCAATACAGTGGGAAACAGGAAGCTAAATAAAAAAACATCCAAGATCTTAAGAAATACAGTTCTGAAGAATTCTTACTCTCTCATGTATCACAGCTGCAGGATATAAACACACAAATCACAAAAAAAAAAGAAAAAAAAGCAGAGATAATCATCAGCTCACAGAGTACTGCCAATTTTAGAATTAGGAAGGAATTAATCAGAAATTCTGGAAGAGCCTAACAGTTACATTTTTTTGTCCTGATATACTTTTAAACACAGTTTTAGGGGGTTTGTTTGTGTTTTGCATAGATTGCAAATTGAAAAGAGGTATGTAACTTCCAGAAAGGGACAATGGGCAAGTTAGGGGTAAAAATAAAAGTTTTTACAGATGGAGAAATCTGTACATTCCAAGTCTTTGGAACCACTGATGTTGTAATTTCTAGGAAGTATTTTGCAAAGGAATCAACGGCTCAGGCTGGTGTTCATTCAGTTTTTAGGACATCACATTTCATCTGCTCCTCCTTTGAGGATGTAATGATATGTGCTTCCTTGCAAACCACCTTGAAGATCAGTTGACAAACCCGAATTCCACCTCTTTCTGAAAAAGATTTCTGCCACCATGCCATCTCTCCATGATTCCCTTTCTTTCATTGGTTTCCCCCCCACATTTTTTTAATTGGCTTCATGATGTACTAAGAGTCAAGAAAGAGAAAGCAGACTGCTATGTAACTTCTTGGAGAAGAAATATGAAATCCAATGAAGGCATGAAGAGGCACAAATTTTCTGCCAGAACACCTCACATATGCCATTTATTGGTTGGATATTTGAACACCGTGGATAGGATTTTCTTGTTTTTACGCTTCAAATCCACTATGTTAAGCCACAGCTAAGAAGAGCAGAAATTTAAACAAAATCAGGGCAACTATAGCTGATGTGTAAGCTTGTCTTCAAACGAACTGAACCAATAAAGACAATTTAATGTAACTGGTGAATGTTTATAGTTTCATGCCTGAGTTTGTCCCAAACTACTGCAAATTGCATTGTTCTCGTACAAGTTTAATTATCCTGTGTAAGGTGTATTCCTTCCCTCACTCTCAAGTCTGTGCCATCTCACAGGGCAGCGTAAGAGTCTGGGGAAAAATGCCAAGGGATTCTGTCTTAGCCCAAGTGCTGATGCAAATGCATGCAGAGGTCTCAGAGCACATTCTCAGAGGCACAGACAGACAGAGCAAGTACACATTCCAAACCATACTGAAGATGTATCCTGAACAAAAGGTGTAAGTGATGAAACCTCTTAGGTTTTCCAACAATTTACAAAATTAAAACCACTGATTAGATCATAGTAAATTGCAGTAAGTGCTTGGCATTAAGAACATCTCAATTTCTAATGTGGAAACTACAGGCAATCTCCCACTTCATGTAAAACACAAAAATATCAGAACAAGTCCCAAAACTCTAAGTATTTTGCCTGAGACACCAGTCAGTAGAAGATGCTCAAAGAACATTCAATAGAAAACAGCTAAGATAGAGCACTCCTCTGTTCCGTATGCTATAGCTTTAAGGACTCAGCTTAGAGAGTTCTTGAATTAAAAGATTCAAGTCTCTATTGGATTTTTCTTTCATGAACTTGTACTTTCTGAACTGATCCAGGTATGTGCAGTCTCTTCAACATTTAATCATTAACTCCATGGTTCCAAATCTTTTTTGGGGTGAGTGTATATGTAGAAAGAAATACCTTTGTTTTGCTGTTTGCACTATTCAAATTCTCACTAGTTTCTTAGCTACTAGCTTAACTTTGTCTTTTCCAAGAAGGCAGTTAAAAGCAGTTATCCTTCAAAACACAGTTGGTCTTTTTTCAATCAACACGTTACAAGAATCCCCCAAAACCATGAAAACAGACTTGCTTTTCATACCTATTCTTCCATCTTTACTATGACAACGCTGCCAATTGGTTTCAATGATATACAGTGTTTGTCCACCCACGAGAAACATTACTCTTCTGTTAAAGAACAATTTAAAAACCTGTATTTCAGAACAGTTGTTAACTCTGCTAAGAGGCACTACCTGACAATTCCTAGCAGACAAAGTGAGAGAGGAACACCTACCCGAATAATGAACCTGATGGCTGCGCACCCAGAGGTTGCCATCACTTTGGCGCTGTTGGGAACCAGGTTAAAAAGGGTAGGCACAATTGCTTCAGCGCCGTGGTCAAACTTGTTTCCCAGAACAGTTGAAAGGTGGCTGTTTAGGGAAAACATAAATTAATTTCTTAGTCTTAAAATAACGGAATTCATTGTGGATTTTAAAGATTCATCTTTCCAAACAACAGAATTTCTCAATTTCACGATTTCCAAGCATGCTAAGAAGCCAAGCATGAATAACTTTATTTAATAATGAAAAGCAAATATTACAATTGGAAAGCCTAAATATTCATGTCCACATAGAGTATCTTTGTATTTCTGCTTTTTAGCACACTTGGAGATGTATAAATCTGAAATTTTAAATAAATTATTGAGAGTTTTATTCCTCTTGAAGGCAGGCAAAACTACTAAACTCACCACAATCAGCCAACCATAAAATTTGACTCCCTGGTCTGTTAAAGGTTACATTTTTAGTTTTAACAAATATAAAAACACATGCCACAAACAGTAATTTAACCGTCCATTGGTGACAACAAATGCTTCTTTCATGCAGAAAGACCATATAAAAAGAATTTGTAGCCAGCAGCAAATGACACATCAAATATATCAAAGTTTTAGTGATCAAGGAAAATTCCAAGTTGTTAGGCCTGGATGAGAACATTTGCAGAGTACTTTTACATTGTTCCTAACTTCGTGTTAGGAAAAGTTACTATAATTTTCTCAAAGTCTTGATTTCCTTGGAAAGGGCAGTTGTATGCTTCAACATTTCCCCTTGGTCTGTTCAAACAGGAGACCAGTATAGCAAGGGTGAACTCTGTGGTGTTCCTGTTCCAGATGGCCACTGAAAATCAGTGGGTTACACTAATGTCTTTCCAGAGAATAAAGAAGTCATGGCAAACATGTAAATAGGAAAGACTGCTCTGGTTTTCCCCTCTGCCCTTGAATTTCAACGAGTCCACAACATGCTAAAGGCAAAGATCTCATTTCAGTTTAGCCACAGGTTCTAAAATTATCACAGTCATCTGTCTCTTGCCCAGACAGACAACCCTGGAAGTGTTCAAGGCTAGGCTGGATGGGGCTTTGAGCAACCTGGTCCTGTGTAGGATGTCCCTGCACTGCCAGGGAGGTTGGAACTAGATGTTCTTTAAGGTCCCTTCCAACCCAAACCTATTCCATCGTTCCATAAGAGGGATTACCTCATTAAAATGCTCTATGTTCAAACCATCACAGCGCTATTCACGCTGTCTTTACAAGTGGCCCAATCACCCAAACACAAGTGATTCCTAAGGTAAGTCCCCAATATTATTCCCAGCAGTTTGTATTAACCTGCACTAATGATGACTTTGCAATGATGGTAACTGGTTATTCACGTACAGTCTGTTACAGGATTATCAACTGTATGTATCCCCTAAGTGAATAAATTCCTTTAAGTATTTCTTTTCCTCTCTGGCTTCCGATCCTGATTTGACTCTTTTATCAGGCACAGTGTACAGCAGCCCAACAAGACAATCTCTCCTGGCACAGTGATAAAGCACCTCCAAGCCAACCCCACAGTAACATCCAGCAAGGTACATGAACTGTACTTACGCTACAGTAATGCAGGCTTCTCTGACCACCTGGGATCTGAGATCCTTGGCTGAAAGCTTGAAAGCACCATCCAACAGCCGTAAATGCTGGAAAAAACCATCATACTGTGCAGCTCCAGCAACCAGCAAGGATCGAACCTTCTTCAGCTAAAGGAATTAACGTGTTTGGGTTAGGATACTTACAATACATATTTCAAAATAAATTCTAAAAAGGAACAGCTCCACTATGCAAGAATAAATGCAGCCATGTCTTTGAAGCAAAATTTTCAAAATATATGGCAGTAATTTAAAAAAAACTGTAAAAAAATTATGTTAAGCTCTAGAGCTAAAAAAAAGTAAATCTCAGAATCCAGAATACAAATACACGAACACATAATGCTGTTCACATACCTGTTTATAAACATTAAGATGCCATAAACCTGATCAAAAAAATATAAATGGTACGTACACCCAAACATTTTAACCCTGTAATTGGAACTTTTCATAGCTGCACACAAGAGGTACTAATGCTAGCAGTTAACCTGTAGAATATGTAATTTTGTATAAATGCCAAACTAAAGCATATATATATGATGGCTTTTAGTAAAGCTTCATCATAAATGTCAGCAAAAACGCATTTTAGACTTTAAAAAATGCTCAAACTTAGTTGGTATACAGAAATTCAAGGTGTAAAAATTAAAATGAACATTTCTTTCATTACCTGGAGTGCAATGACTTTAGGCAAAAAACACTTTAAAATATCTGGCTGTCTGTACTTTATGAAATACACCCACCCAAGCCTGAAACCAGATAAAAAGTTTACCGCGTTAGTTCGCTGATCCCAATCGTGTTTGTCATCTGAGAGAATTTCCCTGATTTTGTTCAACGTTTCTTCAAGTTCTCGACTAGAATAGATCTGAAGTATTAAAAATAAAAACATCAGGAACTTCATATTGTTAATATCCCAGGTAATACGATGAAGAAAAATAGCTCAAGAAGACTGAAAAAACAATTCTAATCCCACAAATCTTACCCCCAAGGTTCCAGAGATCTGTGTAAGAGTTATAAAGGGGAATTTTAAGACCAATCTGTCAGGATATCACTCAGTAACAAATATTCATTAAAAAAAAAAAAAAAAGGCTGAGAAACAACATTTTCCTTTCCTTTTAGCTCACCACAAAGATTTTACCCTTCACGCCTACGATGAGCTACTCATATCCACAATTTCATCAACTCCACTTAAAAAAATAAATAATTCAATAGGAGCAGAAGTTTTATATAATCTGCTGCAATACTACTGATACTCAGTTTTATTTTCATACTCACTCTTATAATGAAACTCAACCAACATTTTAACTCATTCCAACTCTTTTGGACCTGAGACTCTCTGAGGAACTAACCGGGCTGTGAGAACACTAAAATTAAAATCTGTCTGAAAAATTAAATTAAAGGGCTTCTATAGCTTCTTATGAATTGCTACTTTAAGACTATCATTCATTAACTTATACTATCAGTAAATAAATATAAGGAGCCACCTCTAGTCAGAGTTCTCACTATACAAGGAGACCAACAATACTGAAGCCTGAAAAACCTAATCAAGCAAGCAACAGTCACTATCTGGTTATAAACGAATTAATGTCTTTACTGAACTGTATATGTGTAAGAACAGATTTTTAAAGAAGAAAGGAATAAAAAAACTACTCATGAAAAAACTATTGTTGTCAAATTAGCTGCTTTCCCTTCTATTTTCCTGGACATAAGTCAAAGGATGCTTTTTTCCTGCTTCCACTGCATATACAAAATATAAAGGTTTTTTTCCCCTCCAGACTGAGAACAAGTTTAAAAGAATACAAAGCAAATTACTGAACATTTCCAGTTTTATTGATCAATAGTTTTTTTACATAAGCACATTGGGCAAAACTCACTGGCCCATAACACAAGCACCTGGGACCACCTGAGACACCTTCAGGGCTGGCAGATAATGGGTCAAGACTTTAAGGAAACTCATAGCTTTCCACACTGAAAGCTGGACACCAGCATGATAACATATGCAGCACCTAAACAGCAGGGCCTGATGCTCCCTCATTATTTAAGTACAAGACATAACTTTTGATTGTACAAGAGCCCACAGAGGAAACAAAGGCCAGTGGTAAAGACACCTTGCTTAGCACGAATTGCTTAAGAACCCTGTCTCTTGAAGACACCATTCTAGCATGTATATATGCATCTTTGATCTTACTGTTAAAATTATGCAATATCTTTTTTCTGTTCTGCAGTTAAGCTGAGTGATTGTTTTCTTTAAAACGTCTTAATTTCCCAGGCATCTTCAAATTACTGTAAGGTTATTTCCAATACAGTCCAGTCTTCCAGTTTCCTGAGCATACCAAATTAATTTAACTTACAGAAGATATGGAACCCTAACTCTGTTGACATCTACTCTTTTTCCAACACTTTAACAGAACATGGTTATGGAGGCGTGCATATTTCATGCTGGAATATGGAGGAGGTGAAAGACATCAGAGCTCTAAAACACCTTCATATTGGGTTTCCAGAATAAACATGGTGGGAATCTTTTCAGAAACAGATGAATTAGTACACCTAGATCAGCTTTACTAGAAGGTGGAAAAGGATTTCTGAATATACTTTATGAACAAACCTGAGATTTTTATTACCATGCAGCTCTGTGAGCTTTTCCAGGCTACACAGTGGAAGCAGCTTTGCTGCTCTATACAGGAGACATGACTGCATCCACAAAACCCAGAAAGCTATTCCTCATGATTACTGTTTCCTTCACTGTCACTAAGCATCTGATATATAACTACCTTAAAATTAACAAACGACTTAATGAAAAAAATTGGGTCCAAGTGTAACAGACTTCCTACTCCACTGCCTAAAAGAGTCAAACACAAGTCTTGTAGCACCATTTAATATATTTGTGTAGCCTATTAATAGTTGTTACACACCCCTAGTTTATTGTAAGACTAATTATGTAAGTACCATACTCTTAAAAAAAGAAGTATTACATGTGTCTCAGTAAGCTTTTTTATCAAAATTAATTTCCATTATGAAAGACAATTTTTATTTTTCTTTGAAAGCGTGAGGGAACTAGTCACTGATTAACTCTAGATGCAGCTTCAGTGATACTTCATGCCATCAGAATTCATCTGATTCAACTTCCTCGGGATCTCCCTTTACCATAACCAATCTTGGCCTTTCTCCTGTTTAGTTCAGAGCTTTAATATACAAGAAGCTCATCCTACAAAAGGAGAGGCAAAAATCTCTCAGGAAACTCAGCATTTCTCTGTGAACTTATCATAAAGAACTGAAATGCAACACGAAGGGAACAGGATGATGCCTTTTGGTGGCATCTAACTAAAGACTGTTCAGTGCACATTCAAATCTCAGCCTGAAGTCCTGGTCAAGGTACAAAAACCTTTTGCAAGCTGTTTCACTAAGCAAATCCTGAAAATATGACTTTTTTCTTGTCAGCCTCTGTGTCATGGAGAGACCATGTTGTACAGTATAATTACTGCTGAAAGACTAAGGCATTCTGGGCACCAGACAAACACAGAAACAACCTGTTCAATGGGTTAATGTCCACCCTATTAGCATTTCCAGGCAAAAAAAAAAAATCTTTAAGTACCTGGCACAAATAGAGCTGGACTGAGGAATATTCAAATTGGCATCGCAGTGCAGAATTTAATAAATAGTATAATTTTATTTTGTCATTCCCTTGAAAAACCCTGTATTTTCGAGGTTGCACACACCTACTTTAATTTCACAGGAATAAAAGGCAATGTTTAAATAATTTCTTTTCTCCCTGCCCTCAATTAACTATACTTTTAGGAGACCAAGATGAAATTATGTGTTCAGCCAATGACATAATGCATTTTTTGCTCACAAGTTCCCACATCAGACTTTATAAAAATAACTGAACTTGTTTTCAAACAAATTTTAGCTATTAATGGGAGTTACTCCTAATAACTCAAACACAGAATTTTCTTCTGTTCCAGCAAAGGCTTAAGTCATAAAAACAGTATGGTTGAAATCTTGAATATGAAGGCACAATCCTGTCACTACAGTGCTTTTCAGCACACAGACCCATCAGACTACATCTAAAAGTCACCCATCTTCTTCATAAACTGCTGCTATCCATTAGAGGGCAACATACACACACCTCATTAAAAGCAACTGCAACATCAAAGACAGAAAAATTAAAAGCTCAAACACAAGTGAGAATAATAACTATACAGATGGAAAGTGTTTCCAATGTGGGGATTAAAAGCTGGGTACAAGTGAACTACATGAAATGCCTAAAAAAAGATGAGCACTCATATGAACAGCTTACTGCAAAGTCGGACCTACCACTGGAGACTTAAAACAGACCCATGCTATAAGTAACCTCAATTGATTTGATTAATTCAGATGCATTTAATCTTGATCCAGAATGGAATCTGGTTTTCCATGTAGTTTCCTTTCTTACTTTCACTGAAGCCACTACTCAAACCCATAAATATAATGAAAACAGAAGAGACACAGGAATAGGTCTGATAACATCCAAACAACTCTCTGCCCTCATGTTCTCCTTTGCTTTTAGGATAATTTGGTAAACTACAGGTGTAGTGGTTTCACATTCAGAAGCACTCTTTCTTCACAAGTCTAACAGAAATTTCCCACCTCCTTAGTAATCGATATGGTCAGAGAATGTGAAATCAGCTTTGTTGTTTTTTTGTTTTGTTTTTTTTTTGTTTTGGTTGTTGTTTTGTGGTTTTTTGTTGTTTTTTTGTGTGTTTTTTGTTGTTGTTGTTGGTTTGTTTTGTTTTCTTTTTTTTTCTGAAAGATCAGAGATTGTCCACAACAAGAAGCACAAAGTTAGACAGGAAGTCATTATTCTTAAGGACACTAAAAAATTTTTTTTTCTTGCATGCTCATTCATGAAACAAATAGGTAATTTTGGAGTCAGTTACACATTTCTCTCCTGCTTCCTCACCTCAATTTGAGGGAGATTAGTAAAGCCAAATGTCTTCCTCCTCTCTTTCTTGCAGTTTAGAGAATGACCTACCTTCCTAGGCCATTCAGCAGTCAGACAGAAAATAACACGTGTTGGTCCATGTCATGTGGTCACCCCACTTTTGTTCCTGCAGTGTTACCAATCAGCCTGAGTAATGAGAGAACTCTGCTTGGGACTGCAAACACTAAGGCACTGAACTACAAGCACCACATTCTCTGTTTTGTGGAATATGGCTCTGTTCAACGTAACAGGGATAAACAATATTAAGAGCTGCATGTTTTCGTCCTCCAAAGAATTCTTAACACAGTCTGAAGAGGCAAAGATACATAAAGCTCTTACAGAGTTAGACAAAGACTTCCTTGATGTGACAGGGATCATGGAGACTGAGTGCTCCCTCATGAAAGCAGACAGTATTGCTGCCTGCAGAAGCAGATCTAACAAGTAACTATGCTTGGGAAATAAAAATAGAACAAAAGTATATATCAAGAAAAGGAAGTCTCACAAAGTCCCTCTGTCATTTGGGAACCATGGCTTACTGAGTTTTCAGTTGTGTTCCACACCTCAGCTCTCAAGGAAAACTTATTCAAAATAGCCCTTATAACCTACACACATATTAAATGACTCAACTGTGTGAAAGTATCAAATACATGCAATTCCCACACTAAAAGAATAGAAATTAAAATCGGATCTTTTAATTAGGAACGCAGAATCCAACAAGTTCATTAGTACGAAAATAAGGCACTAGTTTTAATTTTTTAAAGTATTGCTAGAATAAGGACATGTATACTAGACACACATCATTACAATTCAGGAAAATTTGAAAATACAATTCTTGCTTTTTAAATTATTTGACTGTATTATTATTACTTGATTATGCCTTGAAATTGCAGCTCTAAGCTTTCCAAATGTTATGTTAATCTTTTTCTTATTAAAACATCCAATTATTTTCACTACCTTCCTGAAAAAGTTTGAGAAAAGCAACAAGGCATTTTAGCCAAAACACAATGTGGTAATAATTAGTAGGACAGTAAAGAAAAGGTGGCACTTTCTTTGGTAACTACTGGAAAAATATAAAGAGCTTTCCATGGAGACTCGAAGGTCAGAAAGCCGGAAAACTAATGATGCTTGCAGAGAACACTGTAAAATTACGTAAATTTTAAAAGCAAGGTAACACACTATTGCAAATAAGATATTTCTGAAGACAAACATGAATATATACAGCATCTTACCTGTACAGTAGGAACATCTGTAAATGCCTTAATAAAATCATCTTCATCCACAGCTCCAGCTCCTCCCTCTTTAGAGGAACCTAAATAAACATAAAATACTGTTAAACAGGATGCAACATACATCAGGGTTTTATATCTCTTACAACCATCTTTCACCATGCCTACTTTCAAACATTTGATGTATCTTACAAAAATGCTGCATTTTTATGTAGAATTGTATATCATGTGTGGAATCATAAGACCTTGAACTCTGACTTCACCGTAAGAAAAAAAAAGACCTTTTTTTTACCGAAAATCAACAATTCCAATTTCCCATTTGATAAATTTAATGGTGTCATAATTTTTATTTTTGTGTCTAACTGGAAACATGTTTCATCTAACAATCCTCCAGCAGCTGTTTGCATTCAATTCTGAGACCTGCACCCTGACAATAAAAATGTTCTAAAATAAAGCTCCAAATTTCAGATTATTAAACAGAGCAAGAGCTATTCATCACTAAATGGAATTCCTCAGCATGAATTTTCATCTTAACCTATGTGCCTTAAGTAATCAGCCCTGAATGTCTGGGAGTTGATTTTTGTCTTTTCCAATATTCTCATATGGAGCTAAGAAGTGTGAGGTACATTTCTTAGTCTTAAGGTTACAAGAACTTCAACAACAAAAGAAAAGACACAGTGAGGAGAACGGACTGGAGCAAAATCTGAACTTTGGTGACCTTGTTTTCAGAGCACTCACAATGGAACTATTCTCACATGACAGCCAACGGTGCCCTGCAGAAGGACCAGGGAAGAATACTGACAGGTATAAACCACTTGCTGGTTTCACACTGGTATATGTTGCAAATTTCTTTAAAATCTTGGGAAGAAGCTAAGACAACTCTAAGCAAGAAAACTATTTCAAAACAATGTCTGGATTTTGCTTTCCTGCAAAAACTCAGGCTATCAATAAAATCCCCTTTTTAAAAGAAATAAGCTCAAGTTTGCTATCAAATCAAAGAACAAGATCATCAAGTCCAGGCTATGCTGGAATTCTAGAACTCCAAATACAAGGTGAAGCTTGGCAGAACCCTTAAGTATCTTCAATAATTGCATCACCAAGGTAATATGCCAAAATATATTATACACATGGAGGGAATCAGTCCAGCTGAACGTTTCCTTATTGAAAGGAAAAACAATCTATCATAGCAAATGAGTACTCAGGAACAAGTCCCTCTTTCAGAGCGAGGCCAACAGGATAGATGGCAGAATGTCCTCCCTAACTGGCAGAATGCGACTGGAATGGAGGCGTCACACAGAAAAGACACATATTTTACTAGCTACAGAACAAATAAAAAACATAAAGAAAAAGCATTTAGGAGGCTGAGTGGTCAACCAGAACAAAAAAGCTAGGAATTCTTGATGAATGAAATTTTTGGTGGCTGCACTCTAAGAATGATGGTTTACAGTTCCTGATCTCTTAATTATGGTGAAGGAAATTATGTCTGCTGTGTCTGTATGCATGTGCAGTTTAGAGGCATGAGGGTGCACTACCACTACAAATTTGGTGGCAAACTTACTAGATCTCAACATTGCTATGTGGAACAAGATCTCTCACATACCTTTGTGGCTCACTAATGTAAAAACACAGAATCTGTAAACAATACCTGCAGTATGATATAGGAACATCTAATAGATTTTGAGTGCCTTAGCTGAAGGATGCTGTAAAGAGACGCTGTACACAATACATTTCAACATGTGTATCTCCAACACCACCTGTCAAAATTACCAGTGGCAGCCAGAAGACAAAGAAGAAATTATAACCACCTATTTCTTCCCCTTCCAGGGAGTAGAGGGAACAAACGCTTTCATAAAGTTCATGAGTATTTGACCAGCTAAAAAAAAAATGAAAAGGGAAAGATCCATTTACACCCAGAACACATCCTTCTGCCTCACAAACTTGTACAGCCCTTCAAAGGGAGAATAACCTTGTCAGAGGAGAATTCTGTGGAGAGAAACCTTGAAGAAGTAATCTGGCCCAGCTGCACCATGTTAAAATAGGTGGTACAAACAGCTACGTAGATACTCAGATCATAACCCCATTTGTTTGCCCACAAATACTCTGACATTTAAGAAAGTTTCACAGAAACAAAACAGAGTCAATACACAATACCTAATCTGGAAAAGTAAATAGAAAAGGACAGTTATAAAAGTTCCGTATTACTATTTAGTTACAGAAATGCACAAACACCTAAGTTAACAAAGGGAAAGAAGTACTTTGCATTCCCATCCTTTACTTATCTTTTTTTTTTTTTTTTCCTCCTAGGGAACAAACTACAGAAACATTACAAATTGACACATATAGGCCATGAACACAAAAATATAGGAAAAAAGTTTGGATTTCAAGTATTTCTAGTTCACTGCTGTACACCATAAAGAGAAAGATTAAAAGGAGATGAAGTTGCCTTTGCTAAGTAAGTAGATGCTGTCACCTTCAGTCTGCCCTAAGTATCACTTTTAAAATTAGAAATAGCATGTGTTACATGACATATTTCTAGCACCTAAACATCATCTAGTAATGCATCCTGAGCAGTAAGGGAAACTCCTTTATCCAAGGAATAACATTTTTTTCTTCAAAAAAAGAATGAGGAGAGACAGACTATTATTTAAAATCCATTTGACATAGTCCAGACACAGAGAACTTTCCATCTTCCTGAGTTTCACCAACTAGTTCAGATCTACAAACCAATTTTCTTTTAATTAATACCCTCCAAAAGCTGTGTTATTACCTTGTTGACTGGTTAAAAAATAGTATTTTTATTATTTGTTTCAAAATTACCTGTAAACCACATTTCACTTCTGTTTCACTGTTCTTTCTCCTCAACTGCATGATCAGATATGCATACCAGAATAAAGTATTAAGTAACTTCTCTTCATATTGGATAAAAGTCAGAAGTCCACACTACCTGAGGAGGAAAAATACTGTTCAAGTTTCCCCTTCCCTTTCCAATCTCTCTGTAAGTATTTTTACCAAGTCACTGTTTCTGTAGAGACAAACAAAAAAATGACAGAACTCCACCTGCTGTTTCCCAACTCAGGAGAAAGTATTTTACTGTGCTAACAAGATATATAAAAGCCATACACACGCAGATGCCTTCAAAGGATCTCTCATGCTTTTGTAAGGCTGGACTCTCCTTTACAAAAGCAACACCAGAGCTTTACTACATTCTCAAGTCAGACAGTGCTGCCTCCAGACCCAAACTGATATATCTGACAGGGCACACATACAAGCTGTTTTGTTGCTGTTGTTGCTTACCTTCTCAGACCAAGCTTGTGATTACAGATTTCTTGTATCTTTCTCTAGAGTTAATTCCTTCAACTGAAAAGTGCATCTTCAAGGCTCCCCACAGAACACACAGTCCTTTGACCAAATACGGACAAGTTCAGCTACTGCATTCCTAAAGGCAAGAGCACTATAAACAATTCTAGGGGGCTTTAGCCCCACTGCATTTTTAACATCTTTAAGTGCTCAGCACACAGCTAAACTCCAGAGCCTCATCAACTGCGTAATTACATTACCCTGTCTTTGGACTTGAATCCAACTGAGCTATTTTTCAACTGAGACCCAGAAGAAAAAAATTCTCTCATGGAGAGGAAGAAAAAGACATGCAAGACATTTATCTACATTGTTTGTTAGTTTTTGTTCATAACCTTCACTTATTCTTATCCTTATCTTTCAAGTCTTCTAGTTAGACAGACTCACAGAGAGCCTTGGAAGTCTCAGTTCCACTTCAGGAAGCTGGTGAGAACATACCAAACATAACAGACACACTTGACATGAAAGCATATCACAGCAGCTGAAGCCCCTCTCAGTTTTACAGTGGAGTTGTGGAGGGTTTTGATAGGTTTCTCTTTTTTGTGTGTGCATCTTCAGGTTTGGTTTGTTTTTTAAAGTGAAGTTCAATGAGTCTGGCAATGGAAGCAAAAAAAAAAAAAATCCCTCACTTCCCGCAGACTGCTAACTGAGATGACACTTTCCTGGGTCAAATTTAAGGGTTTCTAACATTTTGCAAGGCCCTAGGAGTCTTTTCTTGGAAGTAGGTTTATTCCAGTCATAAGGCTGAGTTCAGCACTGAGAATAACTCAACACCAGAAAGAGTATTGTATGCAAGCAAGGGAATTACCCAGCCTTTTGTGAAACCAGTTTTTTCACCCAGGAGTTAATTCCTGTGGTTGAGTTCTTCCCCTCTTCAGACTGAAACACATGAAATACTTCCAATATATCACAACTTTGGAATGCTCACTTGCCCTACTGCCTTGATGCTCTCTCCAGTATTATCTACAAATCTGTACATCGTGGGATGACAAAACAATGGGACAACACTGTATGAGAAAAGAAAGATGCTGAATGTGATTCTGGACTCGTATTTCTGTTTTGAAACAGAGAACTACTTATTCAAAAGCATGCCTGTTAAATAAAATACACAAGTGCTGACCTAAAAATACAAAAATTTGCATGATTTGTATTTGCTAGCAGGCCTTTACTAGTCAAATTCATATTTTTCTACTTTTCTAAGTCTTTTGACAAAAATTTCATGACAAAAAATTTCCCTGTGAAAAAAGGGAATTTCAAAGCTGGTATAGAAACTTAGGAGTAACAAATACTCTATATTAATTTCACTTTTTGTTCCTAAGTCCTTTTCTCGAAATATTTCCCTAAAAGAAGTTTAACTATTTTCTGATACAACATGCCTCAAAGTTTAACATTAGTGAATTCTGACAGGGATACTGTTTCTCATATGTCTTTTATCCCTCAGAAATCTCTAACTGCAGGCAATAACTTACTTAAGAACATATATCTAGAGTAAAATGATGGGGGCTAGAAATTTTTTTTCTTAAAAGACAACAAAATGTTACACCTTTGTCTCCAAAAGCTTCATTTCTTATCTATCAGAGACTGAAGCAAAAGATGCAGATCATTCTGGACTGAAAGAAAAACCTACTGTTACCCTTTTGGCTTTGTACGTTAATAAACAATCAGCTGTAAATTAGGAACAGACAGCAGCTTCAGCTCTGCGTGGGATAAATGGCCAGAATAAGCTCAAGTACTTACTCAGCTTTTCATATAATAGGTTAACTGGCAACTCCCACTCACTCCTACTGACCTCTTTCATTCTAGCCCTGGTACAGCTGAGCACTAAATCACAAAAGGGAGGGGCTAAACCGAGAATAAAATAAACTGGCCAAGAAGAATAGTTTCACTGAGCAAGTTCCCTAATCTGCCTCATTGTGGGGCCATACAGACACCAAGGCAGCACAGTCCAGTGACTGACACAGGATACAAATGAGTTCGAGAAGACAGAGAAGGAAATTACCCCAGGCAGCTTAAAAAGTACAGCTGCTGAAAGCCTAAGTATAGGTTGAGGGGAATAGAGCAACACTTAAACAAAATGAACTCAAGGAAGGACAACTGCAGAAGCTACACGGTGAAACGGACAGCCGCTCTCACAAGACACTGAGTGGAGTGGATCTAAGGAAAATGACGGTATCAAACAAAAATAAACAAACAAGCCGATGCACACACAAAAGCTATAAATAATAGATCACAACAACCCTACCAATGACAAAGACACAAAACCTAATTGTTTCTTCAGCATGGTACTTGCAATAACAATAACGACATTCTGTTCCCAGCCATAGTGGGCAGATGTTGCAAAGGTCATATTTAATTCTTTCTTTGAATGTACATTGTGCTGTCTGTTAGTCTCTGTAACTGGGATTTTTCCTGAATCTTCTGTAGCTCTCAATCTTCACAAAATCTACTTGTTTATCCTTGAGTCAGGTCAGCCCTTATTTACTTTTAAAGTGGTATCTGTTGGGGGCCAGGGTAGGAAATGTCCAGTGCTTCATGATCTGAATTTAATACCTCTGAGATGGCAAGGGTGACTTTTAAGACAACGACTCTGATAATGCCCTCTTGTACAGAACAATTTCAACCTCAGTAGCTCAGTAAGGTGTCTCTTTATCTTCCCAGGTATCATAAGATTACTAAAATAGTCTAGAATACCATCTTTTCATATGCACTTTTCTTAAGTCTGCTCCTGTAAAACAGGATCCAAACGTTCAGAAAATTGGCTGGAGATTGAGAAATTTTGAAAATTCCCTTCAGGTTTTAAACTACTGAGTTTTATCTGAAGCTATTTGATATACTGTGCATAGAGACCTTGCTGTATTAACAGATTTTAACACCTAAATGTTCTTATTTCCATGTTTGAAAAACTCATCTGTGAACTTCAACTGACAAACTTGAATAAAAACCTCCCACAAAACAAGCAAGTAAGTATTCTTCAGACTCAAGTACCTGTATGAAACAGAAAGATGTTCTTTTACCATTGAGTGATTGAGAGTCACTTAGTAAGATGCTTTCAGCTTGCCTGCTTAAGTTAGGAAAACATTTGAGAGGAACAAAGAAGCAGCAGTTGCTCGAGTAAAAAACATTTTGATCAACATTAGACAAGATTTCTTTTTTTTTATTTAAACAAGAGCCACCGTTTCAGATAAATTACACTGGTAAATCCTACAGGATGGATATAATTAGACCAATTTAGAGAAAATTATGTTAGTTTAAGTAACTTGTACTGTTAGCATCACTTACTGGCTTTGCTATACAAGTTAATAAACAGATCATGCTGCTAATTGCCACCACTCTGTCAATAAAACTTTGGGGAAGACCAAACCATGACGAGCTGCAGAGACCCTAGCTTAAATAAAAGTTTTCATCAACTGAATTTCAGCTGCTTTGTGTCCATTTCCTGAGAAAAAAAGCAACTGCATCTGCAAACAAGTAATTCCCCATTCTCCAAAACCTGTCATTATACACTTTTGCAAGCACACACCTTGTCTACCACAGAAACCTAACAAACAGAAGCTCATTGGGAGATTACCTTTTATGGGGTTGCTCAACACATTTGTCTTATGGTAGTTATTACTCGCATATAGGGAAACAGGAGAGTGAGAGAACAGCAAAAGGAACCTGTACCAGCCTCATGGGCCACTGCAGTTCATGATTTAGTAACTTAGCCTAAAATGCCTCTGACTGAAGCTGAACTGCCTTTGACAAAGACACCCAGGCAGACAATTAGTATCAGCAAACCTGTTCAGTTGTTTCAACACAAGCCACCAGAGTTTTTGAAATAAATTTCAGAATAGAACACTAAACCTAAACAAACCTTTCCCCCCACCCCCTCCAGCATCTCAACCGGCAAAGCCTTTCTGTTGTTTTTAACCAGCTTAGAAAACAATTCAAGTGACTAAGCAGAGTAGAAAAGCATTCACTAGAAAGCCTACTTTAAGGAAACTGACAGATGGATTCTGTCATGTTCAGCCCCAGTGACTGACATTCACTCTGAACTGACTTGTCCACCCCACTTCCTCCAATGCCAAAAGCCATCGTCCCTGAGGCACCCAGAAAGTCACTCAAACTGAAACAGCAGCATAAACTGAACAAAACAGCACAATATCTTAAAATACCTTTACAATACCTTGTATTCCTTACTTTATCTGCCTGTATTTGAAATTTGGCAGACACAGTTAGAGAACTTCCCATGAGAGCCCACCTGTACTGTGCCTCTTCCATTAAAACACTCCTACATGCCAGAGACATTGCTCATGAACAGAAGTTTCCACCCAACAAGCGAGTGTGCTGTCTCTGAGGGCTGAGATGGTAAGCAGATCTCTCCATACAATTACATACCTCATGAGAGAACAGGAACATGTCCCTCTGAGGAGGGACAAGCAGAAATTAGGAGTGAGCTGCACTTACAAGGAAGAAAGTGGTGCCAGGTTTTCAACTATTAGGATAGCAACATCTCAAGCCTTCAGGTGTGACATGTTGATCAGGTACAAATACAGGACTCCTGTACTAAGGGGAAGCACAAAATAATTCTTAGGTGGACTGAAGATGACGGCACCATTATGCATACCGTAAAATTTGAAGCTGCTCTTGAGTATACAAATTCCTTTGGAATTATGTATTGAATATTACATGCCCCAAGAAATGGAGTAATTAGTCAGTAATGTTTGAAGCTGATTTTAAACACTGCAAGCATAGTTTCAGCAAGTTTAGCCTCAATTCCTTTGTACATAGTTTCACAGGTATAAAAGATTAATAATACTAGCTCTTCACAGACGTGATGTGGAGATCAATTCAATTAATAAACATTTACCAAGCACACAGTAAATAAGAAAATTACAAAACAAGGAAAATAATTGTGTTATACTTAGTACAAAGTTTGGACGAGATACATTAGGTAGGACCAAAGCCTGGATATGGAGGAAGACAAGCAGTTCCACGAGCATTGAGAACACAGATGTCTGACTTTTAAAGCTTATCTCAAATTGATTAATGTTGGTTTCTACTCAACTGGAAGCTCATGCAGTCATCTTTCAACTCATGCACAATGTTCATGCTCCCATGGTAATCTTTCAAAGCACTCATGTATTTCTTTTCTCTCTTGGCACATAGGTCTCATAAATAATTAAAAGTACATGCATTTGCGACCCTGGCCCATTTGTTCAGTTTCAACAGGTGAGTTTTGAAGTTATGCTAATTTTATGAATATGATAGCATTAGTCTTATTTCCAGTTTTTAAAGTAACTTCCTAATAAGCTATTTACATTTTACTTTCATTTGATCCTATTTTACATTACAGAAATTACTGAGAACAAGCAGGAACACAAACAATTGATTTGTACCATCTGTAATTCTGATGTCAAAACAGAATGATTTGAGATACTGTGATGTAATAGTTCCAGTAACAGAATTTTCATTACTGTTGTCAGTGCTCATTTGCGTATTCCACTCGGAACAATTTAAACAGACACTTTATCAACAACAATTCACACAAACTACACCACAAACTACACAATTACCATTTTTACATGTATTGGATAATGCATTTTTATCTTTTACTTCTAGAAGTTCACTAGGGCAAGACAAAAGGTCAAAGTAACTTGACTTTAATGTGTTGTTTTGTCTCTTGTATTTTAAGCAACATTTAATTTATATGTTCCAAAATATCCTTTCCAACACAGATGCAAATACTTAGATTACAAAAATCATTTCCATTCTCTGCTTCTCCACTGGAAAGCATATACCACTATCAAGAGAAACGAAATAGTTTTCTTAAGACTCTTCTCCCACACACCAACACACCACCCTACAAAGAGGAATCACACCTGCTACTCCGCAAAGCAGCAATGCAGGAATGTTTTGGAACGGTCATCTTTGCTTACTCTTCAACACAGCCACAGTCCCTAAGGACTCCAAGTGGCAGGGTCAGCTGATTTTAGTCCATCTTCCTTCTCCCTACTTCCTCTTTTTCCTTCTAGATTAACCCACATGAAAATATAAACAAATTGCTTCCCCCTCCTATTGCTTGAAATAATCAGTACTCAGTGTCAACAGCTAAACAAGGGCTGAGTTGTCTTCCTTATTCTCATCACTGTCTGGTACAACCACGACTGTCTGGGACCAGAACCCCAGGCAGAGATGTCACAAGCAGGCTGGGCTACATCTTGTGGCGTGCTTTTATCTCCAGACCCCTTCATTTGTGCGCCACTGGTACTCTCTCCCTATTTTATCCATTTATAAGCTGACTTCCGGACTACGAGCCTTATGAGAAAAGACTGCCTGATATAAAATCATGCTTATACCAACATAATGAATCCTACAATCTAACTGAAACTTCTAGAAATTAAGTGAAAAACAGGGTAGTATGAACTATCACTTGGGTGACACACAGAAAACAGAGAGACTAATGAACAATGTCATGGACACACACATATTTTCTGAAGGTATGTATGTGTATAGATGTGTATACATATATATATTTTCATAATTTATCATGTTTGTTTGGTTTCATTCAGATTTCTTATTAAGGTGGATTTTTCAATCCCCCTGCTGAAGAGAGCTGCAAAGGAAGGTATTTGCTACAGGAATGGAAACCGCAGCGATCGCACCACCATTTATAATGGTCCAAGGAGAACAGAGCACTGATCTTATGGAAGGGAACCCTAACCTCAAGTGCCAGTCAGGGGAATAAACAAGAACAAAATCCAGTAACTCTCAGAAGACATGGAAAGTTGAAAGTCCTCCTACCTCCCTGAACTCTGGATTAGGTTAAAATAGTTGCAGTTCATGACCACAGGATTACAACCCAGCAATTCCATGGGCAAGGATCCCTTGGGATGGAAGTTAATTGACATTAACTGTGGGGGAAAGGAAGAGGCATTCTGCAGCAAATTCTCTGATTCAGACTCTGATACCCAAGGCTAATCTCTAAGGGTGCTCAGAATGATAAAAAGACTTTTTTAGCTGGGATATTGAAGAAAAATCCTTGAATTTCACCACCACCTGGAAATCAAAAAGGAAACGAAGTGCCACAGAATGTAAGTGGTGCTTTGCTGACTAATATTACCTCAGAGCAGTTCTAAGTCATACAAAGGGCCAGGTTAGAAAAAAGAAAACCAAAAATCCCTAGTTTATTTTACACAACAAATACAGCACTTTGGAAATTACTTAATGAGGGCTAGCAAGAACAGTAATGAACTTGCTTCAAGAACATTCATGAACTTATTTTCAGCAGAATTCAAAATTTTTTTAAAAATCCTTGTGGGCATTGATTATTATGAATTCTTTTTTGGTTTTTGAACAAGTGAACACAGCACTCCCTTGAGTCTGGAGACAATCGATACAGTGAGCATGAGTCTATCTTGTTTCAAGTTCATTCACTAACAATGTGTATTTACAGTTCCACAATTACTGAAGCCCTTTTAACACTAATGTTTCTTAACTACAGGACGTCGTTTTAATGAGGTTAACTTCAACTGGCTGAGATTCCACCTATCTTTCAGTCTCACATTTGTTTTATGCAGAGCCTTTTCATTTAATTTTTTTCCTACTAAAGCCTCTAAAGGCTCCAAAATGTCTTCTACTAGGAAAGCGAGCCAAAAAAAGCAAATAAGCATTATTTTAATATTTTTCAACAAAGAGCTGTATGTCTGTTATTGAGAAGGGGAGAAAAGCATAATGACAGATACAAAAACCTAACTTAAAGTCTAAAGCTGGGAACAGCCTCCTACAGTTCCTTCACATACGGAGTTACTACAGTTCTGACAGCCTTCCACTGCCCAACTCTTCACCTGGTTCAATCAGGTTTTTCAGTTACTTGATTTCTACAGATACGTTGTTTCAAAAAGTGTAACAATGTTGTCAGTGTAAAACAATAATCAATACATAATATTGCCAGCCCACCAACCTACGAAAGATTTAAGAAACCCCAATGAACTAGAGACTAAAACACACCATGCAGTATCTTCCTGCTGAAAACAGTGCAAAGAGTAATTTGAAACAAGGTGAACTTCATAAAAAACTAAGAATAATGCTCCAGCCCCATAGAGGTTTTCGTAAAAAAATACAAAAGAAAGTTAAGAAAGAAGTTACAAACTTCTGTCATGATTACATTTCACCAGCAAGCATTTCTTCCAAAGACCACATGGCTCTTTTGAAGATTTACCATTTCTACATTTAATCCATTTTAAAGACTATTGACCTAAACTGAAATTTTGGGAAAAGAGAGGATGCCAGACTTCTCCTTGAGATAGCCTGAGGTTTCTACTAACACCTAGATTACATAAAGCTTCCAAATGTATACAAGCAGGCAATTCCCTAGAAGACTTGGAACAAGGCTTTCACATTTGGAAGAGAACTTGCCAAAGACTTTTAAGAGATCTTGAACAGCACATAGACAGGAATATAGCTCATTTGGCTGACATACTCAAGTCCTTTTCTATTGTAAATTATGGTGTCCTTTACGATTAAAAAGCTGTTTGTGCCACAGTGCCAAGAAAAACCCCCTGAGTATCCATTTCTGCAAGGGCAGAACACAGAGTGCACATCCTCAGTAAGAAGGCTTCAGAGCAAAGAGGCTCTACCACGTGAATGAAGAGCTGAGAGCAAGTATATCAGAAGTAAGTAGATCAGCTGTGCGCTTGCTGGCAAAGGTCTAACTTGGGGAAGTGTATCGACCATGGAGTAAGAAGTATGCCAGACAAAGCACTGTCCCTCTTAAGTGGAAGACCTATCACTTCTCATTCATCACCACAAGAAGCTCAGTGTCTGAACATCTCCAAGCAGAAAAGTCAGAGGAGAAACAGCCTGCTGGATTCTTTACTTCCAGGGCAGTAAACCCCTCTGGCTGCCTAATCCAGTACCTTTTTTGGCAAGCTGTCTTCAGTAGGCTTGATCACACCTGTCAGCAAAACCACAAGTTCTACAAGTCTTCCCATCCCGATTGCCAATAGGAAAATGTCTGAGTAGGACACTGATATTGCTCACATAAATACCTGTTTCACCTGCCTTCCTGGACAATGATGCTGCACTTCCAGTGCCAACAAAGTACATTTCCTACGTTTAATGGAAAATGTCCAAAACAGTGAGAAATTCTTTTTTTGAATATCAGATGGGTCCTTTGACTTGAATGGCTTACCTGGGCAGTGGCAGAATTACCCACTTCTTCATTAAGAACCATCTCCATGACTAATATAATAAAAAGCCAAGCACACAGGCATCTGACACATAAATTCAGCAGGTGTCAGCAGATAAGAAACCCAGCAGCATGGGTAAGGAGTTCCATTTTCTCAGCCTCAAGACAGGGTAGCCTCAAATCCTTTCAGGGCCCAGGAAAAACAACTGTACCACCTACAACTCACAGGAAAAGACACCTTTGTCAAGCAACATCCCACGAAAAGGATCTCCGGGATACTTTAAAATACAAAAGGCAGTTTAAATGTATGGAACTTGCAATAATCTCAGCCTTTGCTCAACAGAACTTCTATCTGCACTAAATTCTGCCTGGTCACAGAAGTCTGAAGAGAAGAAACTGCAGTAGAAGACTTGCTTCAACGGCAGGTCACTTATGTGACTTTGGAGATTTTGGCAAAAGGAAAATAAAAAGCAACACAGTTAAAAAGGAGGTGCTGCTAGTTCTTCCTCCAAGGCTGAACTGCAGCTTCTGAATATGGATTAATGGGTATTTGAGAATCAGAAAAAAGGGACAAGCAGAACCAACAGGTGGCAGAAGCACGAGGTGAGCAGTGAAAGCCTGACATACCCATCCAGTGCTCACGAGGAAAAGGTGAGAAATGGCACGCCCACTGACTACTGACTTGGAATGCAGTGCTGAGCACGGGGATTTGGGACTGTAGGATCCAGCTGAGCCTTACTACATCAACAAGAGCAAACAACTTCCAGAACTATAAATTTACTCCACAGAGATGGCAGTTTTGTGGCTGGAGAAAAATCTCAGGTGTCCTTTAGGCACCTGCAAATTAGATCCTACAGAAACTGGATGTGAAAAAGCATCAAGGTTTTGTCGTAGCCATGAAGATCCAGGAACCCTCTAGATAAACAGAACAGGATGCTCTAACTGGATTCTCTCTGAAGACTGTGGTTCTCGGTGGAATAAAGCTTTTCAAACCCAGCATTTTGTCCCATAATAACAGTGTGCCTCTAGACACTTCTCCTGTTCCTGTACTTGTCTCTAGCAGCTGTTTCTGACCACTGTCAGATGGGACAGTGAACTCCCCAGACCTCTTGTCTGACCTGTCATTGTTCATATTAAGATTATTACAGGAAACTCCTCGCTTCTGGAAGAGACTATGACCTTATTGTTTAAGAAATACATTTGGCATCTACACTAATGTTCTTGATTAGGATAGGAGATGCAGGATTTGTAAATACTATATTAAAATTCTGACTACAGACACCCTACGGAATAAAAAAAGAAGGGAAATAGATGGGTATGTAAACACACCCCAGTATTTTCCACAGTTGAAGGGAGATGGTATAAAGCAAGGAATGACCAAAGCACTCTGGTTTTGGCATGCCTAATTTTGGTATTTTTTAAGTTCGGCAATATAGGAAAAAGAGAAAAAAAATGTAGTAATTTTTGGGGTTTTGATCTGCTTTGCTACTGTATTTTTAGATAAACTGAAAATCAGTGAGTGGTTACTCTGTTCTTATCTCCCTTTACTTTGTATCTCCATGTTTTTACTGCAGAGCATGTAAAGTGAAAGCCTACATGTAAAAAAAAAACTACATTAAACCCATCTGTATTTAATAAAATATTATTAAAACCCATACTTAAATAAACAGGAATCCAAAGCATTCAGTTCTGGTACTATGAATGTTAGTCTTGCATGCAAAAACCACCATGTTTCAGGTTAAAGCAGATTACATTATAATTAGTTATTTATTTATATTTACTTACTATGTGCAATAATAACAATAATAAACATCAGTGAGATAATTTCCTTTATGGAATCTTTTAGGCGGTATTTTCTGATATATATTGCTATCAATTCTCAGTTACACTATGACAGTGTTGATCCAGCCCTATGGGAATTTTTCAATTTATTAGGAATTCTTAAGATCACAATTGAAAACCAATAAATTTTCAAAACATTAGCTGTATCTCAGTAATGTGAAAATACTTAAGACAGCCTGTTTGCCATGTATATCTTCTTCCAAATTTTATATTTGCTTTACAGATCACATATGGGATTACATGAATAGGAACATGGAAAAATTATTCTTAAAAAAAACCCTCACTAAAAGAACCACTTATTCATAAAAACCATGTACGTGAAGTATGGTGTATTTCCACAGAATTATGTCTTTTTTCTGAATGTGTACATGATCCATCAAAAAAGCAGTCACTTCTTTAGCAGTAAACAGTTGCTTTTGTTAGACTACCCCCGCCCTAAAAAAATGCGGATTTCCCTGTTCTAAGATCATAATTACTAAGCATTCCTCATTACACTGCTTTGAAGCCATACTATGCAAAAAAATCCTGCCAAGGGCTTAGGCCCTCATTTTTTATCTTTCACAAGCAATTTCACAATACTGACAGTTAAAAGAATAATAATAAAAGTCACCCAGATGTAATACACACCTCTGATGAGGGCTCTGGGTGATGGCTAATCCTTCCTAGCCATGTGAAAACAGTGCAGACCTACAGTAAAAATCGCATCGACGCAGACCTTCCCCAGAATTTCACAGGATATTTATATATACAATAAGTGCAGTGTGGATTCCAGCAGAGACATCCATACATATATATACATATACATAAATATATATATATTCATTTCACTAACATAAATGCTATCTCCAGACATTAATTTTATTTATAATATGAGAGACCTTAATAAGCTCAGTGTACACTCCCAAAAACAGACAGACATGCACACACCTTTACAGATGAATAATTACATAAAACAGGGTCCCTTACTGTTCCTAGCTCTGCAAAAATACTGCAGTCATGAATTAAACATCACCTTCCAAAGTTCTCTGTTTTGTGCCTGCTCTGGCAAGGTTTCTGGGAACACTGATTAGAATCTGAATAGCTTTACATTACCTCCAACCTTAGGCCCACCAGCTGATCCTGGCTTTCTTGCACTGTTTGAAGGATTTCCTGGCTTTTTAGGTGCCGGAACCTTGAAGGCTGAAGCAGCTGATGATGGCCTATTTCCATCCACTGACTCTTCATCATCAAAGCTTTTGTCTAGAAAAAGATACATTAAATAAAAATAGAGCTATTAGAATGGATGTATTTTCATTTCTTAACCAACTATTTTCCTTCACATTTCACAGAAACCCACAAAATGCATAAATAAAAACAAGTATTTATCAGTTTGTCCTCTCTCGACCTAGGAATAAAATGACAATGGGAGATAAACAGCATTTTTTACATCTCAAGTTCTTATAAATATCATTTTACCTTCATAATTAACCACTGAACTGAGCATAAAAATGAATCCTACACATCCACTCCCACAAAGGAAAAATATCTTTGCACAGACTGAATTTTAACCATTTCTTAATATTCTCCCAAAAGGAAAGCTCTTAATATAATTTTTATCATTCCAGTCTACCAAAGAAAAATGCTTTTCCCTTTGCTTCTTTCACTCATGCATGCATTTTCTGCTACACATCCTCCCACAATGTGTCTAACTAGCACTCCCTGTCTCCTTCCTTCCACCCAGATTTTTCAACTTACAATCACAGATCCTCTTGCAGATCAGCCGCCTCATTCCTCTGATAGCTCTTCAATCCCCTCACCCTAGGACGGACCCAGCACCTCACATGGCCACATGCAGTAAATTCTCAATACCAATCAAAGATTCTATCAAAATCTGCTCGCAAACACCCTAGATCCACCACTGAGATTTGTGCCGGCATCTTTCTCTCCCTTCCCTGCACTAGGTGCTGCACAACCAATGAGCTGCAAGGTGACATCATCTTCTGGGAGCCAACGCCAGAGGAAAAGGTGAAAATTCTCCATGCAAATAAATTCATTCCCACACACTGTATTCGCCACTATTCCAATCCTTCGTTAAAAAAATTAGACAGGCAGACAATATTCCGGGGCTTGCACTCCCCTTTCCTATCATTTCAGGTTTGTGTATTTTTAATCACAAAAGAAATTTATCTCTAGTGACTAAATAGTCTCTCTTTTAAATTCAAAATATTGTGCCTTAGAAGAACCCCAACATATTCCAACAGCAGAACATAATGTTTTCCCCACCCACTTAGGGAAGAAGGATTTATCTATAAGCCTGAGCACAGAAAACATACCAGCCTATGGTGCCTATAATAAATAAAATGGGCGAGGCTGAGATACGGCTGCACCATAGTAATGAAAGACCAATTTACCACACTACCTGCCCTAAAACCTGCCATTTGTTAAAAAAAAAACCAACCCAAAACAAACCACCCAAATTAACTGCAAAGCTTCATTATTTCTGCAATGGTTAACTGTTTACCCATCGCTTATTCAGAACTTGCTCCCAGGGAAATGTCAACTATATTTAACAATGTAGCCTCCCAGAGGAAGGCAGCTTGCATTAAAGGGTACAGCAAGGTTTTGTCCAGCAGCATTTGCAGCACCATCGAACGTCAGAACACCCTGAATTTAATGTGTCCAAGATCACTGCTGCTACAGTTAGCACATTTTTCCATTTTTCTAGCATTTGCCAAAAGCTGTGTTTTGCACTAATCAATCTCCATGATCAAAGAAACAAAAAGCCACAAGAAAAATACGGATGCACATTAAGAATTTTCATTAACATTATTTCCTTCTCTCCTATAAACACTGATTTTTAAGAGAATCTTGCTAAGAGTAATTGTTTGGATCTGTAAACTCCGAATCTGAGGAAAAGGCATCAGCCTTCCCCCTCACTGTCCTGTGTGTTGCCATGGAAACAGCACTCCCGCTCAGCATACGGGCTGAGCCAGAATACATTTTGATTCCTGATGCTTTTACTCTCACTATCTTAAATAGAACCAGACATCAAGATTTTGAGCAAGGAAAACCACTAACACAAAGGCCAGATAAAGTGAAATGACTTAAACACTGTCATAGCAGGGTAAGTGGCAAAGGTTAATATCTAGGATACCTTCAACATTATAGGTAATTTTGAAATAGCATTAGAAATATCTTGCAGATTTTGGAACAGCATGAACAGATCAACACTGACACGTGAGTATGGAATCATGAAAACAGGCTAAAAGTGAAAACACGCTTTGCAAATAAAAATAGTTCTGTAGCTGCACTTTCAAATCTGATGAAGAAACAGGCAAGACTTGCACGCTACTACCCAACAGCTCTAAAATGCAGCACTGATATGCAAATATTGCACAAGCCTTTGAAAAAGTAAAGTTATTTGCAATACAATCTTAAAAATAGAAAGTGAGCATTTGCTCATTTATGCAAAATCTCCTAATCACGAGAAATCTAGACAATCCCAAACAACTGTGTACTTTGGGAACCGGTGACTCAGATAAATTAATTTTATTTTTACCAAACAATTCATTATGAAGGAGTATCAAAGATGGGTAATTGTAGAAGTTATTGCTCAACCCCAAAATATGCAAATAGAATTTCCGAAAAAAAATGCAAAGGCAAATGTTTCAGCCTAATGATGTGTTATTAGAGGATACATTAAATAGTGTTCTTGTAATAATGTCATATTATTTTGCCTAGTTAAAGAATATTGTTTTACACGACTGTTAACATTGAATCAAAAATCTACACTATGAAATAGTTTTACACAGTTTTTCAGTCCACATGGAATTCATCTTTTGAAAAGAAATGCCATTTTTTAAAGATACACAGAACTGATTTAAACCACTGATACATGGGTGTTCTTAACCAGACTTTTCATGGTTTATATTAAAAGAAACTAAAAATTGCTGTACAGTTACTTGAAGTGTTCCAAAATAACAGCACAGTACCATAAGCATGTAAAATTAATGGCTGAAAAGGATCTGTTTGAATTCTATTAAGGCTAAAGTGATAATGCAGCTGAGCCTCTTTTGTTCTGGATTTGTTTGTTTTTTTAAATAAACATAAGCAGGAAAATTTCATACTGTCTCTTAAAGAAACCACAGGTTTCCCCCACCCTTTTAGGCCTTTACACTTTTATTTCCCTAGGATTAACAATCGAAATCCCAAGTGATTTTTAGGGACATTCCATTTTCAGAAATATGCCTTACACTGTGAACATCCAAACCCTGACGTCTGTATTTACAGCACTTCATGAAAACAGAGCACTATATTTGCTTCCCCTACAATGTGCCTTCCATGTGCTCTCACTCATCTGCAATGAACCACTTCAGCTGGTAGCTCCTGTAAAAGCATTTCCATGTATTCAGCATGGAGAAGCCCAGCTCCAGTTGTAACTGCTGCTCCCCAGAGCATCATCAAGGAGCAGTTCCGCTCAATCTGGCTTTACTACGTGCCTTTGGCTGGCCAAAGGACCAGGGATGGAGCTCCTGCCAGCCAACACACAGAGCATGTGGATGGCTGTATTTCAGCATCAAACTGTGCCTCTAATGTCAATTTTATGCAGTCTACAAACAAAATATAGTTCTACAACCGAAGTCATAAAAGCCTAAATGTAATTGGTATTTCAAAACAAAGCCATCTGATGGATGCAAACTTTTTTCATTCTAAAATGGCTGGATAATTTTCATTCTAGGTAATTTTAACACTTTCAGAGTATCCAATTTTGCATATGCAAACACACCTGACAGCTAAGAAAGCATTATCCCAACCCTGTTTTAAAACAAAGCTCCAAGGTACTAAAAATAAAAAGTCATATACTTGCTAGCAACACACAGAACATCTTAAAGGAAAAACACAATAAATTAAAGACACCTGAGCCTCAGTTAAATCTCTTAACACTGTTCTTGTACTTGATATGTAATATTTTAAATCATAGTGGCTAAGGAGTTTTGGAAGTAAGCACACCATACAGAGAAGAGCCTGGAATCTAGTACTGCCAAAAGCTCCTGCAGATGCCTGATGAACAACAAATGCTCTCACTCTAGTACAAGCTCTCTTCCAGATGAACAACTTCAAAGCAGGGGAAGAAAAAAATTCAAGAAAAGGTTTTTATTTTCAGAAAGCTAGGAACTCAAGATTCAAAATCCGAGCATTAGAAGTTTTGTCTTCTAATGAAGGGCAGAGATCTGTACCATAGAGGATGTTCTGCAGGTACAGTGCACCAAGTGAACTGCTTTCAATGAGCTGACGTGCATTTCTATAAAATCTTTCAAGAGTTGTCTAAGACATTTTTCCAGTAAGAGACCCTCCAAACCAACCTGCAGGACATCATAACCCAAAGTCTACCACACTTTCTGAACTTATGATTTACCAATGTTACTTGAAGATTAAATCCAGGCAGGCAGAACAAAACTTGAACTATCACAAAGCATTAAATACTAAAATTCTTAAGAAACAAACTATGCCATTTGAACTAAAAATAAACAAAATATATGTGCTATCTTCTTGTCTTGTAGCATTATTCTTGGGGACCAGATCACAAATATGTAGTGTATGTTTTCTGAAGTATTCAGAGAGATCAAAGCATAAACATTTATAATGAAACTTGATATTCAAAGAACATTCTAGTACTCCCAGTATTTTAAACTTCAAAACAATCTATTTACTGTGATTTGCCTATAGAGCAGTAATTATGTATCCAGTAAACATAAAGATGCATCCAGTGACAAGGAGAATCTAGAGAGAAGTCTAAGGTTTTTCATATTCAGAGAGAAAAGAATATTTTATTTTCAAAAAAGATTAAATTAGAATACATCTATTGTCACTAAAACCCAAGCCTTGACTTTAACTGGTTTGAAGCTTCACATAACTAATGTGACATTCTGGTATCTAAGATTCTGTAAGTCATAGTCAGTAAGGGAAAAATGGAATCAGTATCACCTACACAGCAGCACAAATACAAGATCTGCATTCTACAAGTGCTATTCGGCTACAGGAAGTCAGAAGTTAACTGACTTAAAGCAGATCCTCAAGTGACATTATAAGGGCGAAAAAACTGGATCCCTGCAGTAAGACTTAACTAAAGCTTGCAATAAAGGCAAATCTGGATACTGTTTTCAGTAGTAACATCTTACATATCTAACACAATTGTTAGATATTGGTTGTAAATACCAACTTGGAGTATTTTACTGTAGACTGACAATAGTCAAACCAGAGAACATAGTATATTTAATATTTACATGTTTAATAAAATGGCTTTTAAACTGACTTCTGTTCAAGACATTCGTATCAATTTTGCTTCATAAACTGATAATTACAGGCTTTGATAACAAATACTAAGTGTTTTCTACCTTCTGTTAACACTTCCTTTTTCACACCACGAAATATTTGAGGAGGACTGCAAAATCCTGCTGAAGCAACAAAAACTCCATGTAGATGAACTCTCCACATTTTCCAAGTTACTCCCCCATTCTGTGCCTACCAAGACACTCACTGCCAGTCTCCCTTCAGTGACTTACAAACATAGACTGCATCAATTACTTGGAACATCTGGGACTGGATCATTAGCTCAATTCCAGATGAACTGGTGCGACCCACAACAACTTCTGTCAAGCATGAAAATGAAGCCGCAAGCACTACACACGCACCAAGTTAGCTGATCCCTCTAATCCATGCTTCAAGCCAATGCCCCACATCATTTAGTGAGAACTTTATCCCTTACACATCAGGCATTCCATACAGTCCAAATGTGTTTGTCCTGACACAAAGGACAGGATTCATGTGCCTAAGCACAGTCATCTAAAACCAGTTTAGACAGTCCTGGGCATCCTGTCTGGCAGCCAGCTGACATTCCAGAAGGCCACAGATCTCTTGTGGGTCTCGTGTCACACCTGCTTACTCTGTGTGGCTACTTGGGATACTGCAAAGGCACACCCATGGCTGGACAGATGAATTGCACCTAAGCAGCTTCAGATCTACCATAAAGGCATCCTTCCTTTGCATTCTCCCTGCACCAAAGCAGGTCTTGGGATCCTAAACCATTGGGAGACAAGTTCTCATGCCCAAACAAAAGCCTGCTTTTCCCACAATGATGGAGCATGGCTCTTCCAGAGACAATAGTGGAGGCACTGAAGTAACGTGTGGCCACTTGCTGATGGATTCAACTTTACTTCATGTTACCTCCTTTGCTCCTCTTTGCCTTCCTGAAGGAAGCAACTGTACAGTGCTGGCAAATGGTTCTCTTCTGTGTAATATATGCAGATGCTTATCAGCAAAATCTCAAACTTCTACCAAAAGAGACTCCTTTTTCTGCAGTAACCTTACAGGGGATGGAGAGATAATACCAATGAGAACAGTGTTTAAAGAACAACAGAACTTGGTTCAAAAATCCCCCAAAGTTCTTAAACCAAACATATTCTTTCCAGTGAGCTAGTGTCTTCAAAAAAAAATCAAAAAGGAAGCAAGTAAGAGGAACAAGAGCCAGTAACAGGAATAAGGCAAATATTTATCACCTAAATTTTGCTGTTGATCTGATCTCGAATTTTAATAAAGTTCCCCTAACTTTTCAACAAGCAAAGCAAAATACGGCTCTCCTACATTCCATCAACCAGTTACAGCACTTCTGGTGTAACACCTGTTCACATCTGCTTTTGGGGTTTTTTTCCTTCTGGTGTATGCATTTGGTCTTTTTTAAAACACGACTCTCAATGAATAGGACAAAAGAAAAGAAGGAAAATGAGGAAGAAGATACTAGACCTAACAGACTTTTGAAAAAGAAATATTTAGGAGTGGCAATAGCACATGTCACAATAACTATCCACATTTATACAGGCCTGTTCTAATGACATTAGTAGTTTATCCATTCTGCTCCATAGTTTCATGAAGGACTATGTTCAAAAACGATTAATTCAGAAAAAGTTAACATACCCCTCAGCATTATTTTCCTAACCCCAAAGAAAAGTTAGTCTTACAGTTTATCTTACCACTGTCTGGCTGAAAGATAAGATTTAACTACAGGTTTCAAATAAAGCTGCAATAAGCTCAAATAAGCAACTGAGATAATTTTACTCCCAAGTAAAGCTTCAATCCCATTTCTAGCTCTAGAATATCTTCTGTAAACCTAAGTACTTTTCTAATTTTTACCTATTACAATTTAAGACAGTTTCTGCAAATCTTACCATATTTTATATTTTTATAGCACCTGTAAAATTACCATACTCCACATGTTTCAATTAATTAATAGA
Organism: Brachypodius melanocephalos; assembly: GCA_013398615.1. NCBI lineage: Eukaryota > Metazoa > Chordata > Aves > Passeriformes > Pycnonotidae > Brachypodius > Brachypodius melanocephalos. The sequence goes on along the minus strand of VZSR01001283.1, from coordinate 43,922,363 downwards.
TCATTTAATCCTTTCTAAATCCTTGCAATTGGACTTTCCTTTGTTATACATGTGTAACATTTCCCAAATGTTACTCCCAGCAAACTTACTGAAAACTGAAGACGCAGTCAATATCACTGTACTTTAAAAATCATCCATTTCTCCTTATTTACGTCTTTCCTGCGGCATGTACAATAGCCTTCTGAATCAACACCCAATAGTCTACAACCTATTAGTAAACAAAGCACCATTTTCTCAGTAAAAGGGGAAGACAAAGATAATGAGGTTCTCCAGAATTCATGACAAGGCAACACCTAAAACAGGATTCAAGACTAAGCAAGGCTTAAAATAAAACTATGTAACGTTATTGTCCTTCAACATCTGCACGATGTTATTGGTCTAGGACATGCTATTTGGATCACTACGTCCAGCACTGAAATGTTAACAAATCAGGTGCCTTTTAGGCAGGGGGAAGGCAAAAAAGGTGTAGCAAGGACACAGACCTGCCTTGCATATGAAATCAAAGACTGAAAGTTTTTGACATTTTAAATACACGCATTGAGTCACTAGCTGTAACACAGAAACTGATGGGATACTCCTCTATTTTAGCACAAAGTAAAACATGCCTACCACAGCACAAATGTTTTGCTCTCTTGTGAAATACCAGAATTAAAGCTGAGAAAGACAGTAACTTCTGAAGCACTCAAGATTTCTGCTATATGAGTGAGTACTCCCTCAGAGAGTTTCCCTATCCAGACACAGATTAGAATGAAACCAGGTAATTCACTTAAAACCATGATAAAAAAAGAAAGAAAAAGTAAAAGCTCTAACAGAATTTTTACTCAATGCCTGGTTAATTTTTGTGAGCCACTTTACACATAAAAGACTCATCATTTCTATCAAAAGTGATGGTTTATTTAACTGTTGTAGCCTGTCAGAATTCAGAGCTCAATTGTCGCCAAACCCTTCACTCCGTTGCTTAAGTTGCCCTCTAAAAATGCAGTCACTTCAAGTATCTTCTCCATGTATAAATTCCACTATTTGCATTTAAAATATTCCGTAAACCAACAGCCAGTCTTTGCTCAGTAGACTTGATTTAATTACTCTTTATTATCTCAGCTCCAGAACACATTCTGTTTTTTATTTCACAAATTCCTTTTGCTTACACATCAAGCATCCAACTCACAGTAGCACCAGCATTTTATTCAGTGAATCTAATGACCTATTTTAAAACCAATATATTTATCAGAAAAATACATTTTATCTAGAAACCACTAGCAATAATATGGCTAGCATTACTGATGTATTTAAGTTCAGGAAAGTAGAAAAAAGGACAATCATATTTACCTATCTGCAGCTAACTCAATCAAACAACTAATATCCCATTGAGGAATGATTCAATTCAGGACATTTCCAGTACTTAATTCAGTCACACAGAAGCACTTGGGCTTAATGACTTGAATTTTCAAACTATCAATTACATCACAGCAAGGGTAAGAAAGGCACTGTGAAGTACCATGTTCATTCATCTTTAATGTATATCACAAGTATGCATGACAGGGAAGGGGCATCGGATATGTATAACATCAATGAGAAAGTTTACAAACAGAGAGCTTAAATTGTGATTTACAATTAGAGCATGACAGTGACAAATATAATTCTACCATCAGAGAGATCATGATAGCAGCTAACATTTGCATTAGTTTTTAGTGTGGCAAATTTCTGCATGCTCAGCTCAATTTGCACGTTTAAAATGTAAAACAGCAAGGCAGACTGACAAATAAAACATAGATCCCAGAAGCAGAAAGTGTAATAGGAGCACACAGCAGATAAAATGTTGAGAGACTTACTTTTCTGAATTTTACATCCATGTAGTTTAGGAATTAAAAGTTAGTATCTGCACATGAAAACATGCACACCACAGCACAGAATGAGAGGGGTTGTTAACGGCCTTTCAGCTCACCGACCTTGCCTCACATAGTCAGAAGCAGAGATTAAGAAAATACAGCAAAGTATCTTTATTTTACTTTCAATGCTGCCACTTCAATTGTGGGTAATAAAACCGGCGGTTTTAAGAGCAGAACTCTCCACAAACTGGACTTCTTAACACAGAATCATAGAATGGTTTGGGTTTTAAGGGACCTTAAAGATTATCTAGTTCCAACCCTCCTGCCATAGGCAGGGACACTTTTCACTAGATCAGGTTGCTAAGAGCTCCATCCAACCTGGCAGTGAATTCTTCCAGGGATGGGGCATTTACAGCTCCCCTGGGCAGCCTGCTCCAGGTGCCTCACCACCTCCAATGAAGAATTTTTAGTGTAAATACAGCTTTTTCTGCTTAAAGCTGTTCTGCCATGCCCTTTTAAAATGTCCCTCTCCAGCTTTCCTGTAGGCCTCCTTTTGGTACAGGAAAGTGCTGTAAGGTCTCGCTGGAGCCTCCTCTGCTCAGGGCTGAACAATCCCAATTCTCTCAGCCTGTCTTCACAGAAGGGGTGCCCTGGCCTCGTGATCATCTTTGTGGCCTCCTGTGAACTCACTCAACAGCTCACCTCCCTTGCCCTGCTAACCACACTCACTGTTTCTGATGCAGCCCAGAACAGAACTGGGGTTTTGGGCTGCAAGCCCACATTGCCAACTCACGCCCAGCCTCTCACCCACCAGCACCCCAGAAGATAAAAAACTTACACCAGATCTGGAAAATCTGAAGTGCTTGGTATGTGGCTGGGCACGTTAGTAGCTGCCACTTCTCTAATTTTTGGAAACATGATCCAACTCCCAAATAATATATAGAGACTCTTTCTCGCAGTGGTTCTAATGAGTTTGCAAAAATCAACCCGACAATGCAAAGAAATTTTAAACAAAAACGATCTACACAGAAATGTAGAAAGTTTGACCTTTAAGTTCAATAGCAAACCTCACACTATGTAAGTTGATTGACTTTTATCAGGTCAACAAACAAAACAATCCATAATGATAAAGGATTTTTTGTCAAATAGAAATCTACTCATGCTCATTGCTTAGGCAATCATGGAACACCATGGAGCTCTTGACATCTGATGAAAGCAGAAATATCTGTTTTGAAGAAAGTAAGGTTTTTCTGCAGGCTGCTAAGAGCTTTGTTCTACAACTTCAACCCTTCTCACCTTTCCTCAGGCTCCAACCATCCATAACTTTGAGCGCTTTTAAGTTTCTCTCAGTTGAACAGAAGTATTTCACATCAATTAAATATACATGAAGAGGAACCAGAGAAATTCTGGTACCATGAAAATCTTGTTGCCTACACTCCATATAGCTGGGAAACTCCTTTGAGTTTTAAATTGTAGTTACTTCTTGTAAGAGTCTACATAGACAGCTGGTTTTCAAAAGGCACTTTCAAGTTATTGACTGCTCTTTCCAGCTGTTGCTATGAAAGCATATTTTGATGAAGGAGCTGGGCAAAGAAAGCAGACAAAATCCAAAACACAAGTCTTTAAAACTAAGATACTTTTATAAATATAATATACAGAATGGAATTTCTGATTTAGGTCAATACTACAGAAGACCCTTCACCTCTAAAGTCATCTGAGACACTGAAATGATCCAAATGTACTTTACTTGCATTTTTATCAGTATTTACTACAGGAAGACTTTATTAAAAATAACATGTAACAGTAAGGAAATACTCCTCACATTTCAGAGATAACAAAGATGAAAATAAACCCTGCAAGGCAAATATCCAATCAGTCAAGTGGAAGATTCTTGCAACATCTATCAAAGGAAACCCTTAGTAGGCCTTAAATTTCTCCTGTGGCTGTTCACAATTCTAATGGTTTTTTTTATTTTTTTTCAAAATGTACCTTCAAAATCAATAACAACCACCCCCCACCAAACAACCAAAAAACATGTAATATTAGCAATAGTCTGGAATGACCAAAAACATGCAGACAGAATGGAGAACATCAAAAGCATTTTTTTTTATTATGTAACTTGTTCTTTAAAACTAATTAACTCCAGCTAATTAACTAATTAACTGTCCAGCACTCCAGACAACTTACACTTTTGGATGATACATTAAACATATCTGGAAATCTTTTTTGTGAATTCACGTGTAATGAAAACAACAACCATCACCACCCACAAAATTCCTTGATATTATGAAAATGGCATTTAAAAACAGGAAGCAAAAACTTGTAGTTATTGCCCTAGAATATATTAAAAGATCAGGTGCACTTATCATTCTAGAAGTTATGCTGGTTTTGAGAAAACAACTGTGTCTGTCATATGCTTGGAGCTTTGTTTTTTAAATAAAAAATGCTCTGTGCTGCACCTTGAATTCTTCCTTGAATTATTTTTTCTATTCACATCAGTCTTGAACCTTGCTGTATTCATCCATTCTCTTAGTAGAAACTGTGTCTTTTCATATAGCCCTTGGCTTGTTTACACATTCCCTCCCTCTCCTCTCCCACTCAGCTGCTTCACTTTCCCACTGTTCTTTTACTGTCTATTATTGCACTTTACAGACAAAACACAACTCAGAATCTATGCTGATCACTGGGAGCAGCATATGACCTTACTGTGAAAAGCAGCTTTGCACTGGTTTGGTTCACAACAGGAATCCCATTCCAGCTCACGGTATCTGTCCTTGCTCTCTCAGGCACCACAAGTGAAGCTAAAGCCATTTCCCACAGCAATGTGCCCACCAACTGCTAATAACAGAAGAGGACTGCTGGGGAGAAATTACAGGGAAAAGAGCCAGTGCAGGTGGAGTCAGTGTGTTAAAGAAAACACAGGCCCAAACAAGAACAGAAAAGGGAACAAGTGATATGCTTCTGTCCAGCACAAAAACTTCTGCTGCTAATTATATTCCCACATCCAGGAGACAGCTCTGAATGGTACAAAGCACCACAGTTACAGCCTGACTAATTTCTAGGCCAGTGTAGCAATTGCTTTATTATCGTCATTCACAGGACTCTGTTGGTTCAAAAAGTCTCCTACCATAGGATAAAAAAAATCAGAAATACACCTCAGAAATCCATACGCACTAAAATAACATGCAGATTTTTAAATCAAGCTAATGTCTGAAACATCACTGTAGCTTCTATACCTTTAATACATCCAATCCCTTTTTCAGTCAAAAGTAAAATACTAAAGCTGTCCAGCATCCACACTTCACAGAAGCTAGTTAATCAGATTAAAGACTCAGGAAGACAGTCTTCCCTCAGAAGAACATCAGGGAATGGAAGAGAATTGTTCTCATGCTTTAGGACCATGCATACATTAATCAAGTATTTTGAAAGAAGACAAAACACAAAATTTGATATGCATATGCAATAAGACAGAAGCATAATTTCTATTCATAAACTAGTAACATATGCTTTATCATCTAAAATCTGACAAGTGCTTGAAGTCATGAAACATCATTACATTTTATACCATTTACATAAAAATACACCAATAAAGAAAAAAGTGCTTATTCATGATATGATACAGAACAATATACTTAGTATACACGAGTGCAACAAATGCGTGTACCAAATATGTCCTCTTACAAAGCTGATTATATGCTTTTAGATAGCCCTCAAATACCTTGTGTCTGGCACTGCATTATGTTTAGTACATCTTAAGAAAACCTATGTCTAATCTTCCCTTTAAGGCCATTTGTAGTTTCAGGCAGATAATTTTGTCCTTATTCTAATTACCTTGTTCAACTGGGATCAAGGCAGTCCCTTACCTATGAAATAACAGGGTAAAACATAGCACAGACTGCCAACAAGGTGAGCAAACACCAGTGGAAGCAGCTGAATTACAAACCCTGTAGAGAAGGCGCAACGCGATGTGCGCACTGCGATCCCGTTCGCCGCCTCCTCAGCAGCCTAATCTGGTTACCAATGGATAATGGCAGAAATGCATTATCCCCTCCAAGGAACAAGGAAACCAGAGCGAGGAACAGTTCCTGGCTGCTTTTCCTCAGCAGCCTCCACAACTTGCGGGGCAAGCACAGACCTCCATTCACACAAGTATGTGAAATGCCTTTAAGATCGAGGCAGTGCACGCTTTCCCACTGGCCTGCATTCAGTACAGTAGAAGTTACGGTCCATTTGTTTGCTGGGCCACAAGCACAGGATTGTATTTTTTCCCCCTCTACATTCTTCCAACAACAGCTTGGAGAGCTTGAGACAGTTAACATGGGGGCAAACAGAAAATCTGGTTCTTCCCTTTAATCTTCACTTGAGAAATCAGATTAAGATTCAACTGCTAAGCATCATGTTTTATTTACATTTTTGCTTGTGCTCAAGAAAACTGCAAAAAAAAAATTCCAAAAGTTCCAATAAGCCAATGTCTTGCATTCAAGACAAAATTGACATTACCACTTCTAAATAGCATTTCCAAACATACTGTGCAATTGTGTAACATATATAGGCTGATTAAGTGAGCAAACCAAATAAGACAAGTAGAAAGATCTGTTCTCTGGAGTATCTGCACAACGCCTTCAGCCTAGTCTCACAAATATTAAGTTAAACAGACATACTACCCACAACAAAGTGACATTTTGCCATGAAAAGACATTTCTCAAAGACTGCAGAATCACTAACCTTAAAACATTTTCTTCTATGCTGTATATACTAGGAGGATATACAGAGTATTTGCAAAGCAGAAGACTGCAACCAAATCATCATTACATTTAGAAAAAAAGATTAAGACGTTTTCCTAATAGTAACTAAGGTTTTGTTTTCCCTTGCAGTTTCATAACACAACATCAGAAGACTGAATTCCTTGTAAATGTGGTAAGCAGCAGTTTTAAGAGAGACCAACAGCTACATAATCATCCTACACACTGTTAATTGTATCTGGCATTATTGCTCAAAGCTCCTACACAGAATGTCAGCTGACTGCCTGAACGGTACTTTGTTCTTAGTGCCTTTGTTAATGACGAATTAAATTATACAGAAGAGAGCTCCACAACCACCCTCACTTTATAAACCTCGACCAGTACAGAATGAGAAAAATCCTACAGCTTTGCCTAGAGAATCCAGTTATTTCTGAACATGCTACAACTTGCCTTCTTAATCTGCAAGTTACCACAATTCATGTTTACACCGTGGAGAGCTGTGTTGCTTCACAGGAAGGAAACAAAGATGAAGAAAAACATCTCCAAAAAAAATCTCAGCAAGAGTGAGCTTGCTATATATTCAGTTCTACAAAGACCATGACTTCCCTTGCACCTGGCAAATGACAAAAATACAAACACCAGAGAACTGCCTTAATTTCTTTTTAGACTGTACAATCCAGACGTAATTTCACTGCTCTGGTCACACTCATTATCTCTTTCAGTCTCTATGAAAGAATATATGAAAGAACTAATTGAAAAACACACATTTCAGGTCACCTCAATAAAGGGTCTCTCTCAGGACTCTTAGAACTACTGTTTCAGCAAATTCAGAGAGAAAATTTAATCTTAATATGTGCTCTTTATAAACCATCTTTTCATGCAAATCTACATATATAGTCACTTGTAAAAGCACAGACATCCTGCCTCATCCTTAAACTTGCTGCAAGTCCAATGAGCGTCTCAAGTCTCTCTAAAAATAATAATGCATACATAGAAAGTCATCAAGGTACCAAGCTCAGAGGACCTTGGCTGACATGCAAACCCAAGAAGTGTCATAACGATAAAACGTATGTCTAGTTTCTAACAAAAGCATAACCATACAGTCTGTATTGCTTTACTGACCTACTTTCCATAGGTTTGTGTAACAATACACTGTACAGTGAAGGAAACGTAGTAACATCCCATGTCTTTATTAAATATACATCTCTAGCTCTAGAAGCAAGGCTCTTCTTTTATGGCTATGCTGAGTAAGTATGAATTACTTCACATAACAAGGCAGGTTAACATCGGCTTGTTTACAAAGCAGTATAGTAAATTCTGCCTTATCTTGCAGAGGTGGCCAACACAAGTAACACCGAGGCGAGAGGGGTAAACACAACGCCAACATAAAAATGCACAGCGGAATCTGCCAGAGTCGTAAATAACTGAGATCACGGGCCACCCCAGAAACCCAGGCACGGTTAAAATTCTGAGAAGGGCTGGAGCTGCCACGCTCGGTGCCCCGGTACCCTCCGGCTGCTGCACGTAGCAGCCATCGCCCAGCGCCCGGCTCGGGCGGAAGCCAAGCCCGCCAGCCCAGGATGCCAAGCAGCCATACCAAGCTCCCCGGCCCCCCCGGGCTGCCGAGAGCCCCCGCAGCCCTGTGCCGGTCCCCAAGGGCACGGCGCTCCCCACTCACCGTCCCCCACGGCCATCATGCCCGGCGGTGCCGCGGGAGGGCGGGCGCGGCGGCTCCCGGCCGGATCCCCGCCGGATTCCTGCCGGCTCCCTGCCGCTACAGCCGCCGCCTCGCTTCAAAATAGCAGTCCCGCCTTGCGAGGGAGCTCCGCGCCGGCCCGGCCCCGGCCCGGCCCCCCGGGCGCTCCGCCCCCGCCGGCAGGGCCCGCCGGGTCCCACCGCCGCCCGGCAGCGCCGGAGCCCCGCCACCGGGGACACCCACAGCCCCAGGGGGAAGCTCTGCCCCCTCACCACCACCACGGAAAATGAAAAGAGGAGAAGCAGCAGCCTTGGTTAAGGACGAGTACTCCACAGAACAGAGATCAACCAAACGTAGCATAACGCAAAAGAAAACAATAAAGCCGCAGGAAGAAGGAAAGGGCTCCGTTGAAGAAAGCTGCTGCATCTTTTAGTTTTCTGAAGACTTTCTGAAAGCCCCCCGCAACTTTAAAAGAGAAACTGCTTCCAAAGCATGCGTGTAACAGATGCTGGGGAGCATCAATGACAGCCTGCCCAGAGCCTGAGCTGCTGATACCTGAGAGTTGGCACCGGAATCTACGTTTTAGGTGACATGCTGAGGGTAGAGAGTGCAATCCATCAGTGATCCAAACAAAGAGCAGCAAGTAAGTAGTACCAATTTACTTAGTCTTGCCAACAGAAAAGTTTAAAACTCAGGCAGATGGTAGCATATGCTCTTGCATAGAGCGTGAGAACCACGCATTTGCAAGGAGCTGGACACAGTTCCCTGTAGTAATCCAAGAACTCAGTCCAATTCCATAGAACCAGTGGAAGCATCAGCCTGATGAGGCTCTTTTCATCCAAATGGGCTTGAACTGACCAGTAAATTCACTGGTCAGTAAATTTTCCTATTTAAAGTGATAAACCATCGGGAAGAGCAGCTGAAATTGAAAATGACATGGTTACATTTTGACCACTTGCACTGAGCAAGCCAAAGGAATACATGCTGCTCGAAACCTCCATAAAATAATCACGGCAGCTATCACCAGTATTCCCAAATGATATATATTCATGTTGTGCTGCACTGGTGAGCTCTATTAAGAGTATGTCGTCACTGTCTCCATAGTAACTATATTTCCAAATAGAAGAGCAAAGGGAAATAAAAAACAATAGTGTAATGTGGAAAAACAAATACACACTATGGATTTTTATTTGCCCGTTTTTTCCCCAGGAGAACACACATTTCAGCTGCATCTTCATCACCCGTAACACAGCTCCCCTACACCATGATACTAACATCACATATCCCACCTGTCATATTTTGTGTTTGCAAAGCCAGTCTTTTGAGCCATTAAACATTAAAATGGAAAAAGTGCACAGGTTGAATAGAGATGTATGATTTATCTTCAGCTCAATCATTCTGCTGAGTGCAGCAGGGAGCTCAGTATTAATAGTTTCCCTACTTTTGTTTTAATTCCCTGTCTCAATAATGACACTACTATCCAATATAGGAGTCTGCTTGAATTCTCTTAGAGAAAACAGTATTTACAAATCTCAGGCAGCAGAAACAAGTGCTTTTGTAGTGCTGAGATTGGCTGCCAGTTCTGTTTCCATAGAAATGAACGTTCACTTGCTGAAAAATGGGGGGGGGTGCTTTAAAGAATCTTCTCCAGTTTGGAAGGCTACATACAGTTCTGGTGGAGTGAAAGGGTAAAACCAGCAGCATGCAGAAGATACTGCCTAACAGGCAAACATCCTGATATGGTTCTTTTAATACGCATCATTATGAATGTAAACAAATCCCAAGGTTTACATAGCAGCTCATCCATTCTCATAATTCACATTAAAGAAAGTATCTCTGATTTTACTATACACATCTGAGAGTAAAAAATAAAAAATCAAAGGTCAGCTGGAGAGGCAAGCTTGCAGTGGGATATTATTTAAGGCTGTAAGCCACACTCATCAGGCAAAAGCACCAAAATTCCTGCCCAGTTCCCTTGTTAGACATGTGTTGGCTTTTGAAACTCCTTGTTATATCCTACCCCAATTATTCCATCCATAAGTGTTTGAATGTGCTTTCTATCTTGTCTACCCTCTAAGAGGATCTGTCAGTCCCTCATGGTAACTTGTTCTCCTCCTCCTCTTTACCATTCATCACAGATCAGATTCAATACAGGAAAGAAGTAACACAGGACTAAAGGGACTGTTCTCACTAGATCCCCTCTGGCGCATTCAAAATGATTAAGTTATTAAATCTACCACCGTGCTACGATGGAAGGAAGGAGACCTTTTCCTGTCCTACCTGTATTTCTCCCACATATCTAAGTATACTAACACAATGTTTTTTAAAACTCTCAAGTGTTAAATCATGTTAGCACAAGCATTTTTTAAAATATGTATTTGTTTTGACTATCAATATAGTATGGAAAACATTTTTGTATTCGGGTTGTATAAAGCTGCAAGCTTTGACTCTTCATTCCTTTTTTTCTTCTTAAGTACATGCTGGATAAAAAGACTGAACAACTGACATTAGTATTATTTGATCAGAGAATCCTAAGTCACATCTCTGGATTCTCAGAAACTAGGTCAACGCACCAAATATTCACTACCACAGCAGTGTCACTCAGGACTATGAGGAAGATGACGTCTTCCAAGGTTGTATTAACAAGTTCCTCCCTACCCACCACACACTGAACAGGACCCCCATCAGTACAGACACCCTACTTGGGGACAGTAACTCCACCTGGCAAAAAGCCATTCCTTTTGCTGTTAAGAAGGCCCACTATGAAGTTTGATTATATTAAAGCCAGTTGAAGTGTTTCTGTGCTTTCCACCCCACCTCTGCCTCCCCATACCTGAGAAAGACAACCCTATTCCCCCCCACCATCCCAAACCCTACTACAAAACATCCAAAGTACAAAAAAAAAAAAAAATCCTCAACATTGTAACAGATGTATTTAGCCACTAAAATCTGGCCTTTATCCAGAGATGTTTGATAAAGCTCCTGAAAGAAAAGTTGGAACCAAGGCTACAGGAATTCAACAGTAACTTTAAATCTACACGTGCAAGCAGTAAATACAAAATGTGCTTCAGAGACTAATGATCACAAAGCCAAGATAAAGCACTAACAATGGAAGAATATCTTTGCAACAACATCAAAAAAACGCCTAGATGGAAGCAACAGATGAACTAGGTTCAAGCAAAAATACTGAAACCAACATTTTAAGAGGAATTCTGTCATTTATGGTACCAAAACAGAATCATAGTAACTTTTGCATAGAAATTGCCACCTACAAGACAAAAGACGTGGTTTATACTGTCATAGATCAGCATTAATATCTGCGCTTTGCACATGAGATAGAAATAGCTTCAAAATAAACTTTGTTAATCTCTTAAATGGAGACAAAAAGGACAGAAGTGCTACGTTAACTAGTCCAGCAATGTGGTATATATATTTTCATATATTTAAATTATTTCAGTGCTTATATTCCCATGTGACTTTCTCCATTCTCCTGAGAACTACCAACAGAAAGAACACACACGTGCAGTGCATCTCTGAATCTTTCAAACCTATGAAACCTACGCAGCTGTATTATGTTAAAAGTAAAAGATAATGGTTACCCTTTCATGATAGGTAAATTTACAATCTAGCAAAACATAAATATTTACATTTTTATGTAAAACATTTTTCCCCAAATTAGAATGCTTTGGGGTTTTTTTTTAAAGTATGAATTTTTACAAATCCATTTTAAGGGTTCAAGAATAGCAATGTTTTATTTCAAAGCAAAATGCAGCATGGAAGCTAACTACGTCACAGAAAAGGTTACAAAAAACCTTTCCTTTGAACCTAGTCACTTCTGTTTTCACACTTACAAGAAAAGGGTGAGAAAATTTAAAATGAAAAGGGTATATTTGAGTACATTAAGGAATTATGTGCATTCCTCAAAATATTTCTATTCTTAAATAGTTACATGTTTTAGATACAGCAGACCATAATAAACAGTTACTTTGAAAGACAAATTAACATGAGAAAACTCTTCCCGATAAAACAAGATTTACTGATTCCTTGCAGAAGACAATGAGGCTTCCAAAACTGACTATGCTAAAGCCACTGCCATAGCACCTCCTTTGTTTTGCTGTTATGTAACATTCTTTTCATAATTTACAGTTTTAAATTAAATTTTCATACTAAAAAATACTGTAGCAAGAAAGCAGTAAGAAGCAACAGGGATTCTCTGCATAACAGGTTGCCTTTTTTTGAAATACACCAAAATACGGAGCTCAAGCTCAATTAAGTCTTAACTTCAATAATTAAGTTGTCTTTGAATGCTGCAGTCTCCTATTTCTATAATTTAAAACTCCATGTATTATAATCATGATGCATCATTTTAACAGAGAAGATATCAAACACACCCATCACTGAAGTCCATTCTCTTAGAAACATAAAGGTCCATGTGATCTTTTTTCCCATACATGAACAGTTTGCAGCATTCTTGTATCCTCTGCTGAGCACATCTGTAACTCGTTAAATATTCACTGCTTGTTTCCATGCAGTTTCAACACCTTTTCCAACTGCATTCTGACAATCCAGGAAATACTTCCAGTAAAGTGTACAAGCTTGTTTCACCAAGTGTCTCATTTTCTTGGTATTTACATGTTTTGATTCATGCATCTCACATGGATAATACTAGTATTTAAATACTTATCTTGCATTAATCTTAAGTTGATTATAAATATATTATCTTTCATACTCACCACTGACGTTACTTAAAATCATATTGTCAGAGTTTCTTATTTCATCAAATTTTGCAAAGATTGTTTGCAACCTATAAAGAACAAAAACAACAAAGGACTTTTATATCTCTGAAATCCCACTGGCTACTGGTAAAAACAGAAATTGGTTTATTAGCATACATAAAGCAGCAATGCAGAATATACAAGGGATCAAGTGAATGAAGAAACAATTCCTAAAGGATTCCTCTTTAGCTGAGCATCTTCACAGAAATGCACAGAAAACTATGTAAACTTATCAAAGAACAAAAATTGAGTATTGTTATTAGCATGATTAAAAATAACCTTCTAAAGTTCAGGTTCAGTAATAGCACATATTGGGTATGTATAGTGTATACATATATGTATTTATTCATATTCAACAAAAAAAGTTACAATTTAAACTATGGAATGTTCACGTAGAAGGGAAAAAAAAAAGAATTGCTATTTAATTTGTTCTAACACTATCACTAATTTTCTTCCAAGTTTTTGTTCCACAAAATTTTCTCAGTCTGGTTATGAAAAGAGCTCTGTGGTAGTTAGCACTTCCACAGGGGAAAAAAAACCCCACAAAACCAAAACTTTCTTCTAAACTTAAGATACACTAAACACTTAAATGTGTCCAACCTGCACACCACTGATTTTAACTGTCACAATAGAAAAAACACTGGAAATTCTTCGCTACATGTGAACAGCAAAAAGACAAACAAAACTCCAAATAAACCAAACCAAAAAACTCCACAATCCTGGAGTTGCAATCTAAGTCCCACAAGGCAAAATATGGTGTTCAATCAAGAAAGCTGGCAAAAACACTTCAACAGCCCCTTCTCATCACTTCTGCAGAAAACTCAATAAAAGCAGTGGAAGTATCTCCCAGAAAAACGTGACCCACGCATTAGCAACAGATTTGTACTGACAAAATACATTGTTCAGCTGCAAACAATTGAGAACATTTTCTTGTATTTCTCCAAAGACTTCTCTGAATTTTAGACTACTTGAAATATGGTAATATGCAACATGCACATGAGATTTTTAGCTCCACGACTATCAGGACTGAATCCTGGTTTTAAATGAACAAAGTTATGAACTACAAATCATGTGACAGTCTGCAGGTCTCCTAACAGCTGCAGTTCAGCTACATATCAGAAGAACTGGAGACTATACTACCCAATTCAAAATTTGCTAAAAATTTGCACTGTCTTTACAAAAAGGCTGTCTTTACAACTCACAATCCAAACTATTTTATGACAAACCAAGAAAAACGGGTAAGAACTACACCTGGGTATGAAAATTCTCACAAGGAGAAAAGTCAAGGACAAACAAAGATTTCAACATTTCATTATGCACACACCACTTTTATGCAATGATCCATTTAGAGAGACAGTGCACTTTCACTGCATAGTCTACAAATTCTGAGACTTGCATATCCCTTTCACTCACTGGGACCTCATTTATCTATAAATGAGGAATGTGATAAAATAATGAAATGCAGACAGACAGCAGCATAGAAAATTTGAGCCTTCCCCCCACCTTCCCAACTATTCAGGAGTCTCACGATGCATTATTTTTACTTTCCAAATACTTCAAAGCAATCTGCTACAGAGCAAATTTGTCCTGGATTTAGTAGGCCCACAAGAAGAACTATACAGATCTCCACAAAAAGGCCTGCCCTACTGCAAGCATCTAAAACAACACAACCAAAAACCCCCTTAATCATTTAAGTCAATAACCCCTAACACAAACCAGCAGTTATTCTACCATCTCAACTTATCTCAAAACTGTATGTGGCTCAGTAGTAGGTTTGCCTAATCTTTCCCTAGCATACTTGCCAGCTTGTCTCTGGAACCTATTATCCTCTCTCCCTTTTGCACCACCATTGCACTTTCAACCACTGCTGCCACAGCAAAATGTCTGAAACGGCAGCAATTCACAAATGTCACTGCTTTACAATTAAACCTCAAGTCTTTTAATGAAAAGATCAGTTTTGCAAACCAAAGGCAATATATACCGAAATGAGGTTTTCTGCACTTTGACTTGAAACAGTAAAACGTCTGAAATGAAATGCTTTCTGGGTACTAGAATTTACTAATGACACATGAAATCCCATTAACATGCTATGTGCTCTCAACCGTACGAAGCGAGAAGTTCACATGAGAATCGATACCTATAATAATGCATTAGGCCATCTTGCTCTCATAACAAAAAGTTAATGTGTTTGCCTCATATGTTTGTGTTTTTCAGGGATTGTGAGTTCCCCTCAGCAGTGCTGGATTCCATAGCAAACACTGCATTAACAGTTCACCTGCTTAATGAGGAAGACTTAATCGTACATCTGAAAGGCTAAAACTGTCATCCTGAAAGAAACTAGATATGACTAGAGAGAGTAACAGATTTGCTTTAAAAATTCACCTTATTTTTTTATATCCCGTAAAGCTGATGTAATCCATTTGGCACAAACATTTTAGAGAATGCAAAAGAAAAAAAAATTTCCTGCTCTTTTGAACTTTGTTTTCAAAAATGCTTTCCTGAGTGATTTAAACAGAAGCTAGAAGCAAAATGCTTCCTTATAAATATGTTATAATAACATACATGTTGCCTCTCATTCTGGGCAAAATATTTGATACACTATTAACTATAAACATTTTTTTAAAAGTGTTTGTTAGCACTGGACGCTATGTTGTCAGTGGTGCAGGCTGGAGAACAACACACTGTACTGCCACTCCTCAAACTTTCAAAGCATGTCTTCATGACCAGAGGCACACTATACAGTGTTTGTCATAATTGCAACAACAACAGAAGAGTCCATTATAACACAGCTGTCAACGTGGTAAAGCACTACAGTAGAACCAACCCTCTCTTTAGACAAGCTTACAGGATCTGTAACTACTACTTTGCAAAGTCTCTCACAACAAGTTTCTCTCTCCCTCTCCTCCCATCCTGCCCTTCTTACTACCTTCTTCTCCTCTGGTATTTCTTCACACAGTCACAGGCAGCAAGGCAGTATGGGCTAGAGTCTCTAAAATTATTGCAACCACAGCCAATTTAAGAATGTTTACAGGAGGTTCTGCTCCTGGCAAAAGAGAACCTGCCAAGAGGAATCCAAGAAATTCTACAGGGCTGGATGAAGACCAGTTTTACCAGCAATGAAGAATGTTCTTTGAGAAGAGAAGCATTATTCATCTCATATCTGCAAGCCCAACTCTGGATGTGGCAATCATAATCAATCACTGAAGTCACCATGTGTCACTGGTAGACAGAAATGTGGTCTTTTTTTCCCAAAAAGGCATAGACAGGTCTTCCGCAACTTCTCATATAAGACAGGAAAATCCCCATTGACAAAAACCACACGTTTGGGACAGCAGGTATTTCTGGATGGGCTGTCAGTTTATGAATGAATGAATGAATGCATGAAGTTGTAGCACTCTAAATGGGGGCTCCTGGCAACCTGCCAAACCCTCTTCTCCAGCAGGAGACAGACCTCCATCAAACTATTAACAAACTCTGTTGAGGATGGGCAGTAAGAGCAATATGTATATACTCTGCTAGGACACAGCTTGAGCTGACATGCACACACATGGAAACGTGGATGCTTCCACAGAATGTGCACAACACTTCACACTGAAAAGCTGTTAACTCATGACCTGCTTGATGGAGTTCAACTGTTCACATGACAGGCAGAGGGGGATACCTAAAAGTGTGGACCTTGTGGTGAACAGGCAAAAGAGCACCACTCCCCTATCAACAGCAGAAGGATAAAGCAGAAGGGGTGGTAAGTAGTCTGTTGTTTATGTCCAAACTCAGTCTGAAGCAGGAAATGGCCCATATGAAACTTTGCAGTTGTTTCTCCGTATTTCCCCCTTCCAAGAAAGAAAAAAAAATCTTGAAGATATGTGTCCACATCTGGACACACAGATGGACCTCATCTACAACTTGAACTAGACAGATAAGTAGAATGTGCATACCACATAAAATGTGGTATTCAGAAATGCATACTGCAATATGCTTCAATATTTTAGGAAATGAAGTTGTGGCCCTACACATAAGAACTAAACAAATTACTTTTTTTTACATATCTGTTTCTCAAGCAAGAGTGGGGAAATTTGTCAGATGAATTCCTCAACGATAAAAGCTTTTAACACTCAGACTAAGTAACTGCTGTCCAGAGCCATATATACTATTTCCATTCAGGGAAGATCAGCCACACAGATTCCATACTGTAAAACATTCAGTTTGGCCCATAGACAACAAAACCTTTTCAATATTTTTGGCTCACTGAACAATAAATATAACATCCACTTTGAGTATTCACAGATACATTAACACTACTACTTTCAGGTCTGACACCAAAGACTGTCAGACCTCTCTGGCAGCAATTATAACAAAAGGGATAACAATATCCAAATTTCCACCCACTGACTTGATACTGATTGTTCTGGAAAAGGAATGTGCTTCAAGCATAAAGCATAATAATATTGTGAGATTTTTAAGTTAAAAAAATAACAAATAGAAAGAACAACTCACTGATTTTATTTATAAACAAACTCACCAATTAATCTCAGTAAAGAAGAGAAATGCACTGAAGAAAAATAAATAGTAAATAAGTAGAACTGAACTATAAAACTAAGATCCCATATTTTATTAATTACTTCGATTCCAACAGGTCAGTAAAGCCCTGCAGAAAGTCCAGTATTTTCCAAAGGCAAACCCTACCAGGTGCAGATTACAAAACCTTTTAAGCCTACTATTATTGAAGTACTGATGGTATTTGGCTTTATATAGACACAACATGTATATACCATTTGCATATTTAAGGAAGTTGAACAATTTCTCAAAACAATGCTTGATTAACTTTCCTGCCTTCCTTTGAGCAGACAGGAGCTCTTATTTTCAGTGCTCTAGGATGGAGTGCATTCAAGCAGCAACACACAGTTCTGTAATATGTAGTTTGTTATGCAAACTAAAGAAGCTTACATTCTATTGATTCATGTGTGCATCAAACACTGAAGTAATAGATTTTTCTGCTAATATTTATGTTTACATGTGATTTTTAATTGACTTACAGTAAAGGAGCTGCAATGCAGTCCTTTAAGGCTGAACTCAACAACTGAAAGCAGCCGTGTCTGAACTACAGATTATCTGTAATACTTAAAACCCTTAAAACCTACCCAGACATACAAACATGAACACAGATTCCCCTCAAAATAATGATGACACTCTACATCAAAGGTTTTTTCCTACAGATCATAGCTCTTGCATAACCACCTGATAATTTTACTGCATCTAAGCAAAGGGAGAACCTCTGACAGGCATGGGGAAGAAACGCCTTAAATTAGGTCTGCCTTTGAAGAACAACAGTCTGAGCTACCACAGAGCTAATCTGTCTTTCCTGAGCTTTGTCAAACGCCTTCTTAGTTGTGTGAAGGAGTAAGAAGGGACTACAGGAACTCTGCTTTCTCTCAGGGATGGATGGGACAGAGAGTAGCAGTCTCATCTTTAGCCCAAGCAAATCATAACTCCCCCCTTTATCCCAATCTGAAACCTACTGCAGAGGACACAGCACTGACACTCAGCTCATGTACTATTTAACACTAGTCCTGTCTGTCAGGTGCAGAACTGTTGGGAGATTTAGTGGCAGTAACCCATTTAACATGCACCAAGTAGAGTCTTGCTTCTTTATGTAAATGCAAATTATACAACCATGCTTGCTTTCAAATCAGGGGGAATTTTGTATTCAGCTGATTCAGACAGTAGAAACAACAACTTGGCACCTACTGCACCTAAATTAGAAGCTGTTGATTGTCCCGAGGATACAAAGCACCTATGGTGTTTAATCCTATTTGGATCCCAAGATATACTCAGCTTGTATCACATGGAATTGTAAACTGTGAGTACTGAACTTAAACTTACAGTCAGACCCAATATTCACTGCAAAAGGCTGTGCTATCTTCACTCTTTTACTCTCTGCTCCAAAAGATGTCCGAGGCCCTACCTTAATGCAAGGAAGATCTTCTCAGATATGTTCCACTTATTTGCTAGGAAACTTAATTTTTTGAATTGTAGTAATAATACGGCCTAAAACTTCTGTGGTAACCATATAATCCATTACTAGTCTAAAAACAAGACTGTCATTAAATAGAAGAGAATGTGTACAACTTCTCATTCTCATAGGCAGGGTAAACTTGTGTCTCAACAGGCTGAACTCTGCCTGGAAAGTGAAACAATAAATTCAACACCCTTCTCCCATGGTGCCTTCACAGAACCGTAGAATAGTTTTGGACCATCCAGTTCCAACCTCTCTGTAATGGGCTGGGATACCTTTTACTAGACCAGGCTACTCAAATCCCCATCCAACCTCACCTTGAACACTGCCAGGGACAGGGCATTCACAGCTTCTCTGGGCAGCCAGTTCCAGTGTCTCACCACCCTCACAGTGAAGAATTGCCTCCTAATATCAAACCTAAACCTATCCTCTTCCAGTCTAAGGCCCTCGCCACTGGTCCTATCACATCCTTGTAAGAAGTCCCTCTCCAGGTCTTGTGTACACACTCTTTATGTATTGGAAGGTGCTCTAAAGTCTCCTAAGAGCCTTCTCTTCTCCAGGCTGAACAATCAGCCTGTTTTCAGGGCAGAGGTGCTCCAGCACTGTAATCAATTTAGTGGCTCTCCCCTGAACTAACAGGTCAATATCCTCCTCATGCTGGGGGCCCCAGAGCTGAATACATATTTTCATATATTATATCAAGCTGTATTTTGCTATCCTACAAGCGACCATTAAAAACTGGGGCTCTTAGTTTTTAAGATGGGCCCCATGAGACACTCATCTGATATTCTCTCTGATGCCAAGTAGTAGACATATTCAGCTTTATCAAAATCAAGAAATGAATGAAGGTGATGGTAAAGTGGTATATAATATACAAGGGGTTAACACACTTAAAAAAGTATAAATTGTTTCAACAAGGTATTTTAAAAATTTTATGGAATAAACAGTCTTTCTCACTAAGTACAATTTCAAGCTCTGTCTAGCTTTCTTAATTAATCAAAGGTAGAAACAAAACAATGGCTGATTTTCTTTCATATAAGCTAATCAACACACAACACAGTCAGGAACTCTAGCAACACATTGAAAGGCAAAACTAACTAGAATATAAAATAAAAATTACAGCAATTTTGAAACAGAGTTTTTAGTGAATTTAAAGTTCAGATAATGATCAGTAAAACATAAATGGCTCAGAAATCCAAAATTAGAACAACTAGCTCACCTTCCAGGAGGAATTCCTCTTTTTGTAAGATCTATTCGTACTTTCTCTCCCACATGTCTATAAACCTCTACAATGGCTAGTATGGCAGCATCTCTCACCTGTGAACACAGTTTAAATTGTTAATTTCAGAGTTACAGAAACCAAAACAACATTTGCTGACAGGCCACTAGTCTTACAGTTTCTATGGCCCTGTATGCCAATTCAGTTGAAACAGTCAGGGTGAAAAGAAAAGAAAATACAACTGTTATATCGAGATGGCATTTGTTCCAAGTTAGAGCATTCCCAGATGGCAAAAAATCCTAGAAATAACAGCTTTAGAGGGAATTTCTGGGTCTGACATAAGAATAGCATTCACGGAAAAGATGTGCTTTATCTAGGACTCGCTCACAGTGGGCAGTACTTTCAAAACTTAGCTCCTGCACTCAGTCTTGACATTTCATCTTGCTTTCATGTGTTTCTACACACAGCAAGGTCCTTCTGGAAGACGAAGATTGCTCGCAAGAGTGGACCAAAGTGACCAGCATTTTCTTTATTTATTTCAACTTGAATCAGGTAGCATGACATAAGCACAAGAAAGGGAATAGGGCAGGACAGTGGAAGGGGAAAGAACAGTTAAAGAAAGGAGATAAAGTGCTTCTTCAAAAATTTTAAGCCATGGTCATCACAATAAAAACTGCCAAAAATACATTTTAGTAAGTGATACTATTCTCTATAAAGAATGTCTGGAATGACTTCAGTATTGTTCTTTGCAGCAGTTCAAACTAAACACACAGTTACTCTAGAAAGATGTGAACTACATCTTTACTAATGATCAGCAAACAGGACAAATTCTCAACAGAATTTCTCTAGAACAGAACAATGCTATGCAGCACAGAGGAGACAAGAACTTTGCTGCATTCTGAAAATAAGCATAAAGACTAATCCTGTTTATAGGCCCGTCTCCTACCAATATTAGCTTCTCTCTTACTGTACTTGTATCCTTTTCCCTCAAACACAACTTCAGATAAATCAAGATATTTTAAACATTTCCACTGGAAGATTTTCTGAAGGTCAGATGTCACTATTATAAACTACTTCCTGATTTTCACTGCAGATGTTTTTGTTTACTGTAATGATTTTAATCACAGTCCTTGCATGTTCTTAAATGCCATGTGGGTTCCAACTGGAAAACAATTACGTGTAATAATGTTATCTTCAGCAAATTTGGCAAACTATTGCAAGTTTCATATAAAGGCTGCTTCTGGGAGGGAGCTAATTTTTTTTCAATAACTTCTCTTTTTTAAAATTTATTTCCTTTCAACATGCTCTGTAAGAAACAACTACTTTCAGTAATTACTACTTTCAACTTCTGAAGACAAAACTAAGAGGACCAGTATATTGTGATACTGCTGCCTTCTCAACTCTACTTTCATCTTCCAGTGGATGGACTGATAAAGAAGAAATTGGGTTTACTTTTTCTCATGGTAGAAAATAATGATCTGCTGTACACAAGCACTCTTATCAGGTTTTGTTTAAATGCTTGTATTTACTTTGCTTTCAACGCTCTGTGAAAGAGAGCCAAGAGTGGTGGTCAAGAGCCAGTCAGTACTGAAATCCTTACCTGACTGTTGGAGTCACCAAATGCTATACACAGATGTGGTACCAACTTGCTGAGGATCAATGATTGTGCACCGTAACTAAAAAAAAAAAAAGTGTATTTTTAAAGAAAAAAAACAAAAAAATAATTTTTGCAGAAGTAAACTTTTGGCTTAGATTTTATAGAATACAGACTGACATCAATCAAGCTCTGTCTCTCTCTGACTAGTCCTTTATCTAGTTTTAGGTAAGATAAAAATTCTGTAACTTAAGTCTTTCTTTCAGAAAGCCCACTACTTAAGTTGTTTGATTTTTCCCATGTATTAATTTAACTGAAGCAGAATTCCTAAAGAATTACTTTCAGAGAAAAATGACATTCAGAAGAAGGATAGAACCATTACATCTCCATAGAAACAAAAAGCTTACATGTTTAAGGTAGCAACAAGACACAAACACACTCCTTCTCGGGATCGGTAATTCTTGTGTTTAAAACCAACAGCAAGGCGTTCCCAAATGTACTATAAAAGCAGAAATAATGGTCTTTAATTACCAGAAGCACAATACAATGTAATTTTATTCCATATAATTACATTCATAATAGTTGCAAAAAAATAACAGGAGGCAGGTCCACTGAAAAAGTGATAAAATTAACTTATGAAATGCACAGTATGGAACACAACACAGATTAATGCTATGCCAAAACCAATTCCTAAAAAACGTCCTTCAGCAATCTAGCTGAGTATTCTCCTTGTTTTGAGAAACAGCTCTTAAAACATACAGAATTGTTACAGTTAATGCACACAAAACCAACATTAACATTACAAACTACTGACTCAGGCAGAAGTTACTATATGCTCTTTGCTTCGTATTCTGTTTCCCCGCCAAAATTCCCTCACATCCATTTTAGCTTGTCCTAATCCATACTCCTGCTGTCCCACTTCTCCCTTACTTTTGCTTTAGATCTATTTCTTCATTTTTTGATTATTTCTTACCCCCTCGTTCTAATTCCTGCGCTTCCATTTTTGTTCTGCTTTCGGTTCCCCTCTCCGTGCTGGTGCCGCTTCCTGTGCTACGATCCCCTGGCTCGCTGAAGCCTCGCTCCCCTCCTTGCGCACTCGTTTTTTCTCTGCCTGCCCTGCCTCTCTGCCTGCTGGGTTTATCCCGTTACCTTCCCATCTCCTCGCCGTGCTCCAGCTGAGTATCAGGGCGTTGGAAGCGCAAAGGCGGGGCTGAGGAGCTCGGGGATTCTCCGTGGCAGCAGATGCACGGGCTCAGCCTGCAACTCGCCCCAGCTGCAGCGCTGCCATTGCAGCCCGGCCAGCATCCGGGCAGTGTTGCCTAGCAATGGATGGCTGCACACTGCCGGGAGCTGCACACTTTGCAGCCCAGGCACCTCCCTCCCTCCTGCCAGCTGCACCCCACAGTGCTGCAACTGCAACCTATAATGACGCCACACAAACCTGCTAAAATGTATTACTTATTAATTATTGCAATTGGCTTTCTGGGGAAAAAAAATATATATAAAGCCCTCACAAACAGCTGTTGATCAACAAAAACAGAGAGCACAGAGCAGGGAATATGCATCCTCTTTATTAACGAGGTAGCACGCTTCACAGCAGACATAAAATTTTCCAATTAGAGCCCTGCTTGATAATTTTGTCCCATCTGTGGTTTTTTGTTTGTTTGTTTTATACTTCATTGCATTTAAAGAAAACAAACCTTAGACGAGCAGGATATGGCTTGCCAAAACTGCATAGCTTAAAACAAAGAACAGGATTTTATGGAAGAAAACATCCTTCCAATTAACCCACTCTCACGGACAAACATGGTAAAAAGATCTCCTTGCTAGATGTGTAAAAATACAGGTAGAGAGGGAACTGCAGACTACTGAAACAAACAAAGCAGACCAAAGAGAAATTCAGTCTTTCACTGAATCATCCCTTAAGAACTGAATTTTTTTAAGCAGAGAAATTCTAATGGCTGCTTAGAAATTTTAACTCTTAGAAGTTTCTAGCAAGAGTTGATGTTAACCTTTCTTTGACCCTTTCATGTACATTTATAACACCTACATTTTTATGCTTTTCTGCCCATAAACAGCTACACCTAGTTCTTGCTTATAATAGAAACAAAAAATTTCCCAAATATCTAAAACAAGTCAAGGGATTTAATGACAGGACAAATTAAATATTATTCAACAACATGCTGGAAGAGCCAAGATGAGTTGACTAGAATGAAATTTACAGGACTTATCCTCAAAAAAATATTCCATTCAGCTCTTCTAAAGGGATGCTTCCCTGCAGCAGAGACTCTAAAGCTCTGTATTTCAGTGTTGGAGGCACAAGAAAGACTCCTCTGTTTTGGTCCCTGCTGTGAGGATGATTGATGCTTTTCATCCAGAGTTGTAATGACCCATAAACTCTCCTGACAGCAGACAACCAAAGCCCTGCTTCTCCCACCCTGGGGGAGTTACCAGGAGAGCCATAGCTTGTCTTACACACATAGGCTCTTCCTTGGACCCCACAAATCTCATACGCTTTCTGACATTGAGAGCCATCTTCACAGAGGATGGAGATTTCCTTCCATCACTTCTATGTACAGCCTAACAACTCTGCACAAAGATGGACCAACAAGGTAAAACTTTCCTGACAAGGGCTTAGCACAACGCAACTACCATCAATTTCTTTATCAGCAGCTGTTCAAATGAAGGTATCTCCAAGACGCTCTACTGTGCACTTGGTCCAAATGCTGTTGCAGTAAAGGTTCTGGTCTGTATGCCAGGTATTTGGGAGCATCTTGGGCACAGTAACATTATCATTTATGAACTACTGGCACTTTGACACAAAAAAATACAGCCATGTCTCTTGGTCAATGAATATGACCAACACTACAGCCTGTGGACAGATAAAGGCATGTCTTTGTGGATGACATTACTAGACCGTGATGCCTAAATCCCAATCAGATCCGTAGCCAAAGGGAGATAAACATGTTCTATAATAGCCTAGCACACTACATGTTTTATCAGGCAAACAAAGCAACTGACAATAATTTTCTCAGTCTAGGTAAAGTCCACAACATCTTACTCACTGCATACAAACATTCGAACTTGTATCTATGAATAAACAAAGACAGGAATTAGCACATACAAAACCCCATTTTTCTTCCCTATTAACCTCTAGAATTAGAATTCAGAAACAGACTTTCCTCAAGAACTAAAAACTCAAGTAGTAAGTTCCTACTCACATCCAGGTTCCCCAGACTTCCAAGTAACATCCCTATTCAAGAACACAATCTTGCTAAACAGTCCTCCATTTTTCAGACTCGGACTTGAGATATTAGGCACTTGGAAACCATATCATGCTTCGAATTGAAGACTTGAGTTAAGCAAGCCTCCTCACAACCAAAAATGACAAGCCAGAGGGCAACTTATCCCTACCTCAGTTTGTCCATGGTTCACAGAACATTGTTGTCATATAGCCAGAAAGCCAGATTCTTTTAAGTCAGAATGTGCACCTTTGCACATTTGACTAGTTCTACATGTTCAAGTACAAATCTAATTTTAAATAAATTTGGAGCTAATTAAACTTATTTATTCCCACTGTCCAAACTCAGAAGATGCTTCAAACATGCTTTAATTAACAAAGCCCTGTCGCATGGCATAAAAATGTCTACTCAGAATTTAGCTATGATGTGCAAAATATGCAGAATCATGTCGTGCCAAGATTTTTACCTTTAGCTGAAAAATACATCAGCATCAATCCATTAAGAGTATCTTTAACATTCATACCATTAACAGGCATCACAACATTATGACATGTTCAAAGTTCATACAAAAGTCATAAGCTCACTGGAGGCCTCCATCTGAATCTGCATTAAGCAATCATACCATGGGTGGTGCTGCTTCACACATCAATTTCAATATAAGATTCTGTGCTTGCTCTCGAACTTGGTCTTTGGCATCTCCCATACGATCTATCAAAGGCAGGAGAACTACAGGAGAGGGGAAAAAAAGAGAAAGTAAAAAAGATTAAACACCCAATGGACATCTTTTAGTGCTTAAAGATATTTTCTGAAACAGATGTAATATACATGTCATTCAAAAATAAAAGCTGAGTTTAAGTAGGCCACAATATTTTAAAGTCTCAAGTGCATTTCTGAGTATTTTATAAGACTAGCAACAAATGCATAAGGTTGAAATAGAAGATAGTAACTTTCAACAGGTTAAAAAGAAAGCAAACTTCCCATCTTCAAAACTGTGTGAATGACTTTGATTTAATCTTCAATAAGTGTTCCAGTTAGCTTCAGAAATGTCTGGCTTTTCTAAAAATAAATGCTAGGTGTGGTGAGTGGCAAACAATTGGAATAGAAACATATGACTGTTTTAAAATCAGTGAGACTTTGCTGTTTATTGTAAGAAAATCAAAAGTTTGAAATCCCTTTATTCGCAGTGTATCTTCTGGAAACCCAGCCTTACTTCAATAAAAGTAATTTTTAACAATGCTTTTACTTCAGTAAAAGCATTGTTGAAAATCACTATGTTAAAACAAGCATCCTCAAATAATATTTAAGTACAATTGCATGATGGTTGATGATTTCACATCCTAAAAATAAGTAAAAATCAAAATCAAAGGATTTGCATTATTTTTGCTTGCTTTTCCAGACAGAAGTTTATAATAACTTCAGATAAATTAATGCTATGACATTAGGAAAGATATCCCAATGAACACATAGCCAACCCCATGCTGTGCTCCATCTGGAGTTGTTCTCCATCTGGGCCCCTACCCTTTGTAATATTCTTCCCCCCAGTGCTTTCAGTACCCCTTCTCCCAAATGAGGGGTGATGATACCAAGTATGCTGCCTTCCTTCAGGAAGCACAGCTGACGGAATAGGAGGAATTGGTGGAGATGTCATCCTTCACAGGACAGTGATTTAAGGTATTCCAAGTAAAAAAATATATTTTCACAACTAAAATAACTTTTTGCTACATTTGGTACTACATCACTGAACACCTGAGAGTATTTTACAGTTGCTGCCTGACCTCAACAGACTGCTAAAGAAATAACTGTATTTGGCTGTTGTTTGAAAGGCAGATCTGAAGTAATTTTATCAGTACTTAATCATTTTATTGTAATAACTAGGCAATAGATTTGCCAGCAAAATCAAGGGAATAGAACCATACATTCTGAGGAGGCTTCCTGAGTCCCCTGTTCCTACATTAAAAACAGCAGCCATTATCTGTACCATGACTGTTACTGAATACACTGCTGAAGTTTGAATTTCCCCTCCTGCAATATCTGAAGGCTTTCTTAGTGTCCTAATGTTGAGTATTTAATTCTACTGGTTCTGGATAGTCCACTGACATCTTCAGCCACCACTATTAAGGTTTTGTGGTTTTCATCTATCTGCTCTACCCTTTCTCTGCTGAAGGAATTAGTACAGCTACTTTCATTTTACAGCTTGAAAAGAAGAGTCTGGGTTTTTTTTGTCTGGGTTGGATTGCCACTGTTTTGATAGTGTGAGACTTTGTCTTCATGGTTTGGCTTTTTAAGGGGCGTTTCTGTTTTGTTCGGTGGTTGGGTTTGGTTTTGGGTTTGTTTTTTTTTTTTCCATCTTGTGAACAGAGCAAAAAATCCAGAACTTTAAAAGTTATTTTTGGGAGTACACAGTTGACCACTCCCATGAACTTCCAATCACTCCTATATCTACTGATTACATTTTTCTTGCCAGCAGTACTTTTCATGTCCATTTTCAGCACTTCTGAACTGACCTTGTCCCCATGCCTTACACTGCTAGTGATGTCTCTACACTGACCTGACTGCTGGGCAGCTGAAGGCAATTCTAGTTTTACAGAGAAGGAAACAAACACAGCCAGTGCCAGTCCTGAGGGAACACGGCTGCTTTGTGACTAATTAGCACTCTGAGTCATTTGATGGAGCTGCAGATACCAGGGCTCTGCTCAAATCACCAAGGCAAGCACAGAGAACAACTACTAAAAGCTGCTGAACAGAGATGAGGTCATTGAGTTAAAGGAAGCTATGACACAGCCTGCAGATTTCAGTGTGTGCAGCTACTGAACACACCAGCCTTTGCCACTCCTGGAGCTCTGACAACATGCTGTGGGAGCTGTTCAAGAGCCCAAATGGCTGCATTCCCCTAAAACTCAAGTTTCTGTAAGACCCCATATAAGGCATGATATATTTGTTTGCACAAGACAAATGAAATTAGGCTGTTGAATGCTGGCAAGCACCAGCTGGTTTTCAGTGTGGCTGTTCATCTTTTCTGTCAGAATAAGCTCCAACAGGAAATCATTGCAAGTTAGGTTTCCTATTGATCAAGTTTCAAAACTGAACATCATTTTGGCTGCTACTTTTCCTTTAAGATGTACAAGCTCTCTCACCAGCATTGTTGAATTAGTGTCCCTCTTCATACAGCAATGCAAATACATGCATTTGGTTGGTCCTGGCACCAGTCTGCAAACTCAACAGTATCAAAGAGGTGTCAGAATTAAAAGAAGAGTGACAAAAGAAGTAGGACCATACATGAAGGCTGTATGCAATGTGGTAGCCTCCTAACAAGTTACTCACTGAGGTATATAATTTGTCAAATGCAGTCTGGAGTCACACATTCCTACTGTTTTATCTTAACCTTATCTGTCTTTTATCTTCTGTTGCCTAGATTCTTAAATTATTTCAAATGGATTTTGGAAAACCTAGTAACATATGACATCTTTCTGTTATTTATTTCTGCTGATATGCTGAGAAAAACTACACTAAATTCAGAGAACAGTGACTCCTTTTGCGGCTGTTGTTTTTTCTGTGAAGCACTATTCCATTCAACTTGACTTTTTGCCACATTTTAGCAAGTTGTCAAAGCTTCTTACCACTTCCAGCCACTCCTGAGGTTTTCCTGTTAGGATCTCCACATTGTTATACCACAATTCTACAGGTTTTGACTACTGAAGAAAACCTGAAAGAGTTTGCAAAAATATTCCATAGTGGACATTAATTCTACCAGATCTACCTCAAACTGACCTGCTATTTCATAGAGTCATAGAATATTCTCAGTTGGAAGGGATCCATCAGGATCATTTAGTCTGACTCGTGGCCCTGCAGAGGACACCCCAAGAGTTGTACCAGGTGCCAGAGTACATTGTCCAAATGCTTTCTGAACTCTCTTAGGCTGGTGCTGGGACCACTTCCCTGTGGAGCCTGATCCAGTGCCCAAATACCCTCTGAGGGAAGAACCTTTTTCTAATATCCAACCTAAATCTTTCCTGACACAACTTCAGGCCATTCCCTCAGGTCCTGTCGTTGGTCACCACAGAGCAAAGATCGGTGCCTTCCCCTCACAAGGAAACTGCAGACTGCAGTGAGGTCTCTCCTCAGTCTCCTCTTCTCCAGGCTGAACAGAACAAGTGACCTCAGCCACCCCTCACATGGCTTTCCCTCCAGACCCTTCACCATCCTTGTTGGCCTCCTTTGGACATTCTCTAATGACTCAATGTCTTTTTATGTTCTGGTGCCCCAAACTGCATTGAGCGCTTGAGGTGAGACCACCCCAGTGCAGAGCAGGACAATCACCCCCTTTAACTGCTGACAATGCTGGGCATTTACATCTGAGCTGCTATTTATGTCTTCTTCCTTTCTGCCATATCCATAACAGAACTTATTATCCCATTGGTTTCTTTTTCCATTGCCTTCCTTCTCTCATCTCAGTAAATCTGAATAATTTTTCTTTTATCCAAATTCACCAAATAATTTTATCACCACTAGCTGGGACAGTAGATGCATGAGTTAAGGCCAAAATCAGCCTTCAGAATCAGAGCACAGCCTGAGAGATTAAATATTTATTTCCTCTACCAGGACTGAAGATGATAAAACAAGTAAATCACAGAAATCGCTTAAAATGGCACACAATGTATTTTTAAAAAGCTGAGCAGTTCAACTATATGACTCCTGCAGCAAAGAATGCCATAGGTAGCACAAACAATTTTCTCCTGTTAAACTTTAACAAGAGTTCCTTCTGGAGCTTTTCAGTTTGTAGTGTTGCTTTTTCTTCTCTTCTGATCACTTACACCTGCTGTACTTTGTATACCTGTGCTCATTTTAAGTCTCAGGTCTACCTACCTCTATGAACCAACTTTAGATACTCCATTACTGCATACTTAGAAAAAAGCATTAAGCAAAAAAGACTCTTTACTGAGGAAATGTTGTCAGTATTGGCAAAAATTCTGTTACTGAAGTCTTTGAGGACAGAAAGAGATTAAACCTAGGCAACAATACCTTCTTGGTTTCCTCAGAAATCCTGCCAGCTCAGGCAGCAGCATTGAACAGCTGTCATTAGAAAGGAGGGAGGGAAAGAGCTGCCTCTGCAATTAGGGCAGTTTCTGTTCTGGGCAAGATGCACAGGAGAGAAAGGCATCCCACAGGGGCTCCTACAGGGCCAGCCACAGAGCCAGTCTGACGGATCCATGTGGTCAAGGGGATACTTCTAAGCAAAGAATCATAAGCAGAGAGAGCCTCAGTGCTCCCCTCCTCAACATAAAGTCCAGGTCAGTTTAATCAAAAGCAATTTCAGACATTAATGTGCTTCTTGGGGTCTCTCCAGAAGCTAATTAAGAAAAGCATTAGTGGGATTAATGACACATACTGTTCATCGACAGCACACATGAAAACCACTTCTTTTTACATGATGCATGGGGCTTATCAAGGTGTCCGTCTCAGGAACGTAAGAATAGTCTTAAAGGCCAAAGAGTTTCAAGAAGTGTATTAAAACTGAAAGAAAACTAGAAGATCGTGAACAAATGTTCATGTCATCTTCTGAATTTTTTTTAAGCTCTAGGGTAGGTTTTTTACAGAACCAGAATAATTAGAATCAAAGCAGAAACCAAAGAAGTCTGGGTTTTTCTCCACTCTGAGTTAAAAGCACTGCATTTCTAGGTGTCATACAGTGAAATGCCCACAGACAGCAAGCAGATGGTATTCTAAATCACAGCCTATCGGATCACTTCAGGTAAAATGAATTCCCACTACTAAAAAACTCCAGCACTAGCTAGCCAGAAAAAAAAAACCCAACAAAAAACAAAAAACAACCAAAAAAAAAAAATCCAAACCAAAAAAAACCCACAACAACAACAAAAAATAACCAAACTAAAAGCCTGCATAGATTTTTACCTGTATTTTAAACTAAAACTTCTGAGAACCTAATCAAAAATATGAAAGAAGTCACAGCTTAAATCACCTTTCGCTGTGACCATTAACTATGGAGGAAACCAAAGAAAACTTAAGTATTTTCTGAGGTGTTGCAGGAAGTCAGTATTTTTGTTACATTTGAAAATACAAAAGCAGCTATTATGGAGGGGAGAAAAATAGATTGTCCTCTAAAAGCCTTTTCCAAAAAAAGAGAAAAACAGTCAGCATTTTATTGTTTACAAAAATCCTACAACAATCCAACACAGCTTTTCCTGAGATCTGTAAGCTATAAAATGAAAAGGCAGTATCAGACGAAACACCTGACTTGCATTTAGATGTAACAAGGCATCCTTGAGACATGACATCTTTCACATTAATAGAAAAGCCTGCTTTACTTGATCTGAGCAACTCAGTTTCTTGAGTTATTTGATTTAATTTCCAAGTTTTCTCTAACACCATAGCTTGGCCATTTTTTAAGACAAGATATGGAACACATAATTTTGACAGTCCCTTCCAAACTAATTATTCCCAGTTTTATGTTTAGTTGTTCTGCAAGCATTTTTAATATTGAATCCTCAACTTAATATGCCATTAGTCTCAACATTTCAATTAAATTAATAAAAATGAAAAATAAGAAAAAAATTCACGTTGGGCTCTAACATCTGAAGATCCAGCACTTTTCTACATCTTATATATCCACGGTAGCTCATGCTAATACAGTTCTTGGTTTTCATGATTTCATGGATTTTCAAAGTATTTCTCCATATCACATTAAAATCTCTTATTAAAGAGTCACAGCTTGAATAAACTGCCCATTTGAGTCTTTTCCACCTGAAAAATTCATTCACTAAGTAAGAGAAAAGCAAAAACTTACAATGTCAGTGTCACTTACTAAATGTCGACTTCCTCAAACAAGTATTTCCACATTCTTGGACCAACTGCTTTTAGTCTAGACTCACTCAAAAAGTCAATGCATCTTGCAAGTCCTTACAACTGCTTTAAAACATATCAGGTAACAGAACCAGAAAGACCCTTTAAGATCATCAAGACCAATCACTAACTCAGCACTGCCCATGGCCCTCAGTGTCTCATCTATGGGACTTTCAAATACCTCCAGGGATGCCGACTCACCCTCTTCCCCAGGCAGTTACAGAGCTTGACAACACTGTCAATGAAAATGTTTTTCCCAACATCCTATCTAAATCTCCCCTGGCACAACTTGAGGCCATTTCTTCTTGTCCTATTGCTTGCTCCTTGGGAGAAGACTAATTTGAAACTACTATTAAACATATAAACATATTTATATATGGAGCCTTTGTGTGTAAAATGTGTATCCCAATTGAGACATACATATATGAACATATACAAATACAATGTATCTGTGTTTGGTCATTTAACTGTCAATTACATTTCCTTTAATTTTCAGAGAAGTAAAATATTTTGCAACACCTTGTAAGATTGTATGTAAAAGCTAATGTCAATATAGTTATATAACAGATAGTTCAATATCTGCAGAAAAATGTGTCATGGTAGAATACTGCACAGTGAAACTGAAACAGATTCTGTATACCTTTCTGTATTCTTTCTTTTCCTTTTAACAACAAGAGGGCCAAGTTATATTCACTTGTCTTAGAAAAGTATGAGTAGACAACTTTTCCCAGAAATCCTATCATGCAGACACATATGCCCATAATTCTAATAGTTTCTTTTATTTGGCATATATATGATTTTAATAATTAATGAGATCACCTGGGAAAAGAGAATGTGATACAGTAATTATGTACTCTTATGTAACATCTCTTTTAATCACGGAACAAGCAGTAGTTTTAAATACCAAAAGACATAACACTCAAACACTGCTTTATTTTTCCCAGAACACAAACACACAGTCTTATGAAAGAACACATACCCTGGTATTTATTGATTCCAAAGTATTTTCAAGGATCTTAAGTGGAAGTACGAAAAGAAAGATTCCAAATTTGTGTGTCTGGACTCCCAGAATACTGATGCCAGCTGCAGAGCACACTCAATGTGGTTAATCATAAAAGGATAACACCTTAGAAGAAATGTAGTGCAACAT
This sequence comes from Brachypodius melanocephalos, assembly GCA_013398615.1. Classification (NCBI taxonomy): domain Eukaryota; kingdom Metazoa; phylum Chordata; class Aves; order Passeriformes; family Pycnonotidae; genus Brachypodius; species Brachypodius melanocephalos. The sequence goes on along the minus strand of VZSR01001283.1, from coordinate 43,889,248 downwards.
TAGGTGGTTGCCTAGGAAACTGAATTAAGTCTCTTATCAAGCATTATACTTCAGTACAAAGATCACTAACGTGCTCTTTGAAATACTGGAAAATATCTGCCCTACAACTGCTGTATTGATTTTGCCCAAATGTAATTTATGGCATATATGTAGGTTGCAAAGATTGACAGTAGTAGTAATAAAGCATTCATGTTTTTCACTCCATAGCAGAAGCCTGTAATGCTTAAGGGGGTGAATATTCAGTGACATTAGCTGTTCTCTGCACTTAAGGAAATCTATCCCAATCAAAACAGAACGGGAAATTAAATGGGGATGGGGAATGAAAGGTGGAATATGTTTTCACATATTGCAGTTGGACAATATATTATTATACTTCCATCATTTAGTGAGATCTGAATCACAAATAAAAATATCTCAGGGTCACCAAAATGTAACATTCTTTATTAAAAGAAAAATTCATTTAAGGTTGCAGGCATGTTATGAGCGAAAACAGCTATAAAAAAGAAACTTTGCCTAGAAAAGAGGATGCATTGTATTTTTAAAAAGGCAGGCAACAAAGCAGGTAGGTGTTTTACATCTATCTTCCTTTACTATAGTCACGGTGCAACCCTTATTCTTTTGAGACTGCAAGTACCTACAACAGCTTAGTGCAATAAATGAGAAGTTAACTATAGTTGGAATATCTCAAAGCAATAATTGAATTGCCTGGAAAATTTCTGTTATGTTTGCCTCCAAAAAATAATACATTCACATTTATTTAACCAAAATAGAGAAAGAAAAAGCCAATCATATAAAATACTGCTAACATGGCCTGTGGGGCACTAAGAACTTCTTACTTAAGCTGAACTACTTTGCTTACAAATTTCCCAGCATTTTCAAGCTTGATTCCATGTTTTTTGTTTTCTCCTCATATCACCTGAATGCACTGCATGTCTGCAGTACACAATTATATGTGTCAATAACAACATTCAGATCAAAGAATCACTCAACTGGACATAACCAAGCTACAAAGAAAGCCAAACAACTAAAAGGGCAGTTTGCAAGAATACTTGATTCTTGTCAAATGTATATATATTATCTATCTATCTATATATATATTTATTATATATATATATATATAATCTATGCATATAGATTGTAGCAGGTTCAACAGCACCAAATACTGGGTGCTGCATTTGGGTCACAACTGTCTCATGTAGTGCTACAGGCTGGAGAAGTGTCTGGGAAGTCAAACAAAAAAAGGAAGTGGCACCTCACAAGCCTGTTAAGAGCTCTCTGCAAACAGCTGCGCAGAAGGTAACTCAGCTAACAAAGTGCAATTGGACTTTCACACAGTTCTCAAGAAGGGGTCTTGTCCTAATGATAAAAGCATGGAGCAAAGACACTGCTCTGGAGAATGGGCCCCAAATCCACCATCACTGCACAGGCTATTGCACAGACAGTCTCATGTATGTATTAGGTCAATTTTTAGGAAGCAGTTATGCAACAAAGAAATCTACTATTAATAATTATAAAAGTAATAGATGACAAATAAAAACAAATACAATTATGCCACCATGAACACATGCTGCCTCTCTATGGTATGACAGATATGGCTTCCTGAACTCAAATGCACCACAACAGAAAGGCACTGAAAGGGGAAATAGTTGTATACCAGAAACAGCTCCATTGTGTCTCTGAGCTGGGGCAGGGGGAGGGATAGCAGAGGACAGGCATGGAAGAGATCCATAAATAGAAACTGGCACTCCAGAAGGTAAGAAATGTTGGCTCACCTCTCTAACACAAGATCTAGCAAGAACCAAGTTTTTCAGGCAACCAGTCCAAAAGAGTTTTGAATACTTAACTACTTCTACAGAACACTGCAAAAGCCAAAGATTTATGTAGGTCAGAAACTAAACAGATAAAGCTGTAGGAAAATGAAGTGACAGGGCAGACACTGAAGATACCATGGGCCTCAGCTGGCCCTAACCTGCAAAACTGCTGACAACTTCTACTTATGAAAGAGTTATCACTGCCTGTTTCTCCTGTCCTTACTTTCTTCTCAGGCATCTGCAAACAAATCACTGTCAAATACAAGTCTTTGGTCTGACTTACTGGAGTCAGATTACATTACGAGACAAATCTGCAGAGTCAACAGAACATGATTCAGGAAACTCCTGGTTCTTTAAGGTTTCTTGAAAGAAGCAGTTTTCTGGTTCACTAATGTGCTTTTAATTAGTCTCACAAGCCTTGTACTATACAAACCCCAGACACTTACAATAATGTTTTTATATTACTGCTTCACTGACAAAAACCGAAAATTATTCTGATCTTGTCATGAAACTCGGGAGAGAGAAGTACCAACTGAGGAGAATTCATATCACTTTTTTAAAAAGTGACCTAAAATACTCCTTTATGCCTTTACTGAGACTAAGATTTCAGTGTCTGTTAGGTTTGTTTATACAGAAGTTGATCATGAACAACAGTAACTTGCATATTCCAGAGGTCTTGATTCTGGAGATGCTCTGAAGACCAATTTCAGTTGAAGCACTACTACTTAGCTTAACTAAAAAATATTTCTACAATATACAGCTTCAGATGTTCTGTGTGTTTGACAGTCACCCAGTGTCAGTACTCTCTTGTTTTTTAATATAAATACTATTGAAATTTCTATCTCCAATTTGCTCATAATCTCAAACTACTCAACTACTGTGACAAGAAAAGCCCAAAACAACAACAAGATTTTCAAACTATTCTCAGATAGCTCATACTTAAAAAAACAGAGAAAAATTGAATAAGCTTCCCAACTTTCCTTTAATAATATAACTGTAACTTTACAGACTCTTAAAATAAAAATCAAAACATAGCCAAACTCTGGAGCAAAACAGTGTTTGTAGCTACAAATGGAGACTATTCAGAAATCAATACTGTGCACAGCACAATACGCCTCCAGTTCCCTTACACTGCTCCAATACAAAATTAACCAGCCAAAGAAAAACTCTCCACAACAAAACAGATTTAAATTCTGTAGCACTCTACTGCAGTAGTTCCACAGAATAATGAAATACGCTTTCAATTAATTTAGTTAGCAGCTTGTCATAAATTAATCTTTGTACTCCTGAACTTTGAAATTTTATTTAAAAGCCCTTAAATACAAAACTAGACACGTAAAGAAGAGGAAGCTTGAAGTTTTCACAATTTGAGATAGCTGGGCATCAAGGAACATGATGTAACTTATCCCATACAAATTTTTAAAAAGCACATTAACTATGAACTTCTGTTAAAAATAGACAGTGCTGTAACAGCAAAATGAGTTGATTAGTGTAGTTTGCTTGTACTTCCCAGAAAAAAGGCCTCATACTCCAGCACATGTAGATCCATTAACCTGAAATTCACCTGAGTAAACATTTAACACAGGAATAACAGTCAGTACTTTTTTTCATCCCATAAAAAACTTGAGACTACTAAAAGCTACAGTCCAGTTATCTAACAGGAGGTGGACCACATAATCCTCTGAGACTACAGGCTTCAGCAGACATAAAGCTCTGATTAAAGTGATCGGCAAATAACAGATCCATCTTTAACATAAGTTAAAGAAAATACTTGTGTTTCAATGTAAATTTTAGATTAGTGTCTCAGGGAGTGGTAAGCAATCATATAGCATGGAACTAATTACTGGAAAGGCACCCCTGGAACCTTTAAAAAAATCCCAACCATCACCTAAGAAATCAGTGACAAATGAATACTTACATGCTACTACATAATTATTTAAATTCCCACACCACTAAAATGCCTGCCAGTACATTATAATTAGCTCAAGAAGTTTTCAACATGTTCTACTTCAGCTGCTAAGAGAGAGGGAGGAAGTGTCTTTCACTGTTTGGTCTTAAGAAAAAAGTTGTATTTCACTTACCAGTTCCTATATAGGGTTTAAAGCGTCCTGATAGTCTGACAACAAAGGCACCTAAAACATCTAATCCCAGCAGTGCTACCTGTTGAAACAAAAGCATTGGTTATTATAAACCAGATCAATGAGGAACTTTTTAGAATATATTGCAAATAACTTAGATATATAAATGCAAGTATGCTGAAAAACTAACTTAAAGATAAATTAAAGTTTCAGTTGAAGAGCTAATAATTCCTTCAAAGTTCCTATCAAGACAAAGTTATCAGAATATGTTTGGAATGGATCAAGTTTATTTACATAAACCAGAGCAAATCAGATTTTTCGATTCTTGTCTCAAAACAGAAGAAAATAAATATTAGAAATCCAACATTTTCATAATTTCAACTACAAAACCCAAACAAAGACATGGTTTAAAGGTTTTCCAGATGCTAAGAGCTTACTCCAAGAGCTTACTTCTGGCCACTTAGCTCATCCACTAAGGTCATTACATCATTCTCCAAACTCCCAAAAGAAAATAACTGAGAAGCTAATTCTGCTTTCCCTAGTGGTCCAGACTAGACCATTGGTCCACCTGCTTGTTAAGCTAGGGAAGCTTAATTTTTCATTTGCTCATTAAAAAAATAAAAAAGAATCCCCTCAAACCAAACAAAAACAACAAGAAAAATGAAACCAAAACCAACTCAACCCATAACAACAACAACAAAAAAACCCCAAACAAAAACCAAAGCAAAACAGAAAAAAAAAAAGGAAATACAAAATACTACTGGAGTTTTGAAGAATTTCCTATCCATGAACCAGAAGCCAGATGAGACAACAGTATCCACTAACATAGAAACAAAAACACAAACAGAAATTATCAGTTAGACTAAATTATTTTAAGAAGTTGGGACACTTCTTTTGCTGTTTACCATCCTGCATGTTGTCCCAAGACTCCCTTCTGTATTTCCTACAATAGCTCATAAGGAACACCAGAACCTGCATTTTCACAACTCGTAGTTACCTCAATTTGCTGCTGCCCATAAAGGTGCAAATGGAACAACCATTTGTTAGAGGAACAATCTCCTCAAGCTTGGGTGTTCCTCAAAGGTTTTCCTCCTCTTTATTTTCTAGTAAGACACGTACTGCATATTTTTCCCCAAAAACTCATAACTAAAATTCCTCTTCTTTATTAGCTGTTTGTTTTCATAAAATTTGGATCCGTATTTTTTGGACTCCTCTGTTTCCTTAAGATCTCCATCTGTCACAATTTTCCACACTAGGTAGCAGGCCAGAAAAAAATTTGACTGGATATGCATGTGATACACATGGCCCACGCAGACAGCATCATACAAGCCTTGTTTCTGTAGGAAACTAGACAAATAAGGTCCCCATAAAACCTAGGAAGAGAAGCAACTGCCCAGTGAAGCTGGTTTTAATAAATTCAGTATTCGTACAACAGATCTTCTTTTAAAAAGGAAATAGAAATTAAAACTTATTTTGCTGTTAGTACAAGTTACCTGGACACTATTTTATTACATACTAAAACACAGGATAGGATAGATAAAGGGACAGCATCACCAGCTTAAATTAAGGAAAACAGAATACTATAACTAGTAACTTACTTAGAAAAAAAAAAAAAAAAAAAAAAAAAAAAAAAAAAGTAAAAAAAAAAGCTTTTATTGTAATGTCAAGCCTTTCCACAAGGTTTTTCCTTTAACGTTATTTTCCAGATTATCAAACAATATGAAACCAGAATCAAAAGCTCCATCTAAAAACCAGTGTCTGAAAGACATAAATTCCTTCTGGATGCATTGTTTTCATATGCTTCTGTTTCCTGACTACAAACCCACCTGAGACTTGCACTGAGGGTTTTAAGGTATCTTTCCATGCACGTGTTTTGCACAAACATGTTTGCCTTTCCTTCTGTAAAAACACTTTTTAAAAAGTCTCTCTCTTCTCCGCACATTTGATTATCTTTGCAAAATCAGTCTTGAAAACTTCTATCCTCATGAAGAACAGCAACTCAGAAACTCAGAGTAAAGCACACATGCATGAGCTTTACCTCGTGAAAAGTCCTCTGTGGTCTGCAACTTTGAAAAGGTAACAGGTATGAAAAGTCCCGATAACTGGAGAGTTAGAATGTGTGGCCACAAGCTGAAGTAAGGAGAAACTGCTCTAGCTACAAAATTTGCTTTCATTCCACATAACAAAACAATCCAACTGAACCACACAACTACAGAGGACAGTAAGTGAACTACCACTTGCTGGTTTTGTAAATGAGTTTTAATATTTCTCTGTTCTGATACACAATGCTCTAAGCTTCAGCATCTCCTGGTAGGTACCATCTGTGCAGTCTTCCAGCAGCCCTTCGGAAAGAGTCCTTAATTTATATGGGGTCACATAAACAGCATTCCAAATAACAAAAATTAATTGCAACTTGAGGCAAAACTTAGAGGTTCTGTAGAAGACCTGCAACAAAGAAGTTTCAAGTTCTGAGGCACTATGCGAGACAATTTACCAACACAGGCCTTCCACTATCAATAGAAAAACCTTTCACCAACATCACTGCTCTTTCCCCAACAGCTCCAATGAAGGATGAATGCCTTCTGGGAGTAAAATCAATGGATTTGTTTCTTACTCTGCATTCATTAAGCTTTTTGCTTGCTGTCTAGAAAGAGCCTTTGTACGTTGAGACTGATTCATCAGTTTCCCATTGTTTGAAACGTTTAAACGGTGCTTTTAAAGTTCATAGGGGAAAAGAAATTTAGGCTCATTTGAACTGGAGTTGGTTAGTTGCTATTCTTTTAACAAGCCAAAATTAATCCCATCCTTGACTTTTCAGATCACAACAAAGTTGCCAAACCAACTGAGAAATATGTTATCTGTTCTGGATAAAAAAAGACCAGACTCTTTAGTGAAATCAAGATGTTCCAACCAAAAAACAATTATGAATAGAACCAGTGATTAGTAATTGAGCCTATTCTTGCTCTGCAGCTTGTTCCTTTTCCAGATTTCCTTCTGCACACACTTTCCAGCATTGCACCTGCCCTTCTGTGGACAACTTCCAGGCACCTAAGTTTTTTGCTAGAAAAAAGAAATACTGTTCTTCAAACTAAACCTGGATAACCATGCATGCTTACTGTTATTTTCATTGTGATTCTGTAATTTCCCACCCCTGTGGAGGACAGCTCGAGGCAGGACATTACCAGGAAAACATCTCTACTTGTGTAAGTTGCCAAATTAGCTTAATACAAATGGCTTTGGATTTGGTCATAGGATCTCTGAACTGTACATGGAAATACGGATTCTGTAGATCGGGATCTGTGAACCAGCCATGAAAATCTAATAGGGGAATTAAGGAGGTCACTATCTGGAACCCCAAAAAATGAAGTTAAGGCATTGGACTTCCTTGTCACCATGGGGACAGCTGTGGGATCACTAACAATTACTGACAAACAGGATACAGCATGCCAAACAACTACACCCTGCAAGAACAACCATTGTTCCAGTGCTGCACTGCTGGAACAAGACACATGCAAAAACTTCATGGGTTTTTTTAAAGTATTGTCAGCCAAGACCCAAGGTACACTTTCTTAATTCTCATAATCTCAAGAACCTTGCAAGCAGCTTGATATGAAACAAAAATATTTATGTTCATGCAGTATCTTGTGCTTCACTTTTTCAGATTTCATATTCTTAGTTCTCTCTACCCATCCTTCAGGACACACTTCTGCTCCCCTATTCCATACTTCTTGTCGCCTTTACTGTTTCCCACTCCCATTCTATCTACTTCCCCCATTCTGCCAAGATCTACCCATACTCCATCCCCTCCCTTAACTCAAAATCTTGCAGACACACTTAGGCTTCTCTTGTCATAGGCAGATGGATGCTTTCATTTTCCTGGGTCATTTCTTCAACACGTGTGGTTCTTCAGTCCCAGCCATGTCATCTTCAGACTTCATTCTCCCTGCCACTCAGCAACAGTTGGACAGCTGCCTCTGCTGACAGAAGCCAAAACTGCAGTCCCAGCTGCTAAACCTACTACATGTATCATCTATACTTGAGTTATTTTAGCTGACAAGAAAGCATTATTTCCATTCTCTTGCTTGTTTCACCTTCAAGGGCATTAATGACACACTTCCAATTCCAACAGTAGGATTTTAATATGTATCACGCCACACTGCAAGGAGAGAGCAGAGTTGCTCGTGTCTATCAAAGCCTTCAAGCTCAACCATTAAAGTCCAAGTCCATTAGCAAATGCAGAGCCCCCTCTACCTAAAAACACAAGGCTACAGCCTTCAAAATTATGTTTTGCGACTATACTTTGGACTACAAGGTGAGATTGTCCTAAGTATCCAATCTTTGCTACTGTTAAAACTTCCTCTCAGCTACAGCCTCATTGTCTCAAAAGGGGTATAGACTATCAAACCTCTGATAACCCTCCCTTCACAATTCTCCTCTGATGGCCAACCACAGAACATTTCGGCACCGCAGTGCAAGCAACCACTCTACCAGAGGATTGCTCACCATATTGCATTTTTATTTGATCATAAATCACTCGTATTTACCTAGAGAGTGACAAGTGTATTTCTGCACTGAAAAGACTTGGTTTCTTCAGGGGACCTTCCAACAGGCACAGTTCTGGGATGTCCTGTTATGTTGACCTCTCCTCTACTGCAGCCAGAACAAGCGAGCACAGTGCTCTTATGAAAATTTTAGAGGTCATTTAAAAAAAAGGAAATATGTTTTAATGCCTTTTCCCCAAGTTGGGAACTTCAGCTTCTTATCATGTCTGCCTGCATTAATTAAGAAACATTTCACCAATTCTGAAGAACACACTAATGTAACACTCAAAACGATAATGGGAAAATTCAGACTGCAAGTGTGATCTCTAAACTGTTCCATATTATATGGACAATACAGTATTCTAAAATTTGTGTACTGCATCCAGACTGATCCATGACAGGAACATCTCCAGTTCACTTCACACGTGCATTGAACATTCTTCCCTTATCTATTGTAATAAATTTTTCATAAATATTGTCCAAGGACTGTGAGCAAAATCCCAAAGTATATGATGCAGCAACACCTGCCACTCTAAGTTGTTGGGGTTTTTTTTGAGATTGTCTGGCTAAAAATTTATTTGCTGCATTGGAAGAAGTTTCAGAACAGAGCCTCTTTACACGCAGGGTTCAGTGGGAAGACAATGACATGTATGGTATTTCTCTTCCAAATAAATAATTAATTTGAAAACATCAACTTTTTTTTCCCCAAAGAAAATTGCAGTTGAAAGCCATTCTAAGCACATTGATGGTGCAAAACAAAGAAACTTTATTTTAGGACTCAGTTCTTTCATAATAATTTCTTTTTGTGCCCAAGGTCTCTTTCCTTTCACATTTCCTCTTATTTAAATTGTATCAAACATACAGTGACTCCCATTCTCTGCTACTTACTCCCACCCCTGCACCAGCTCCTCTGCTGTGGGAAGAGAAGCATCCGTGCAGCTGAGCAGCAGCCCACTTTAGGAAGCCCGCCCAACAAAAGAGAAGGCATCATCTCAGCTGCATCTTCTCCCTGAACCCGGTTAGCTGTGCAGCCCCACAAGCATTCCCGTCAGAGCAATGCAGGCATGATGCACCAGCACCACCCCTCAGCCAGGGACAGAATCTGCTTGCATCAGCAGTGCTGCTAAAATCGCTTGGCTCATGCACACCAAGTGCTGCGAGCTCTGCTCTGAAGGATGCACTCTTACACACTGCAGAGAGCTTGGAAAGGCTCTCCACCCACACCCAAGTCAATCAAACTGCAGGCTAAAAGTGATGGTCCTGTTATCCCTCTCAACCTGCAGACATATTTGATCTGGTGCACTTAAATCTCCTGTAATGTGAAACAGATCAGCTTCCTGAAACACTGCGAAATTAATTCAACCTTGACAAAAAAGCTAATTGCCTCAAAAGAATGACAGTGAGAACAGAACAGAATGCCAGCCACATGAGCAGCAGAGCTGCTGTTTCAACAGTGAGTACAGTCAGGGTGGGTAACACAAACTGAAGCTGCAAAACAACTGAGAACTGTCAATTCCGCCTCTGGAGGAAATGCCTGAGACTCTGAGACTATATATTCCCCATTCCCAATTAAAGACCAGACAAAACTAGTTTTAATTAAAATAATTTAAACTTTTTGCAAGTGTCCCTTGTCTTCAGGAGACCTGCTTGATTATTTCCAATATTCAATTGTTGACTTAATTTATCATGACAAGAACATACACAATACATGAAAAAATAGTAGTTATTACTTAAGAAGGAATCAAATAATTTAGTTTGAAAACTAAAACTGGCTTTATACATGGACATGTCAAACCACATTTTCATTACATAGAAAAAAGAAAGTCGTTCCCACACAGTCAAGATCAAACAAAACTTGAAGAAAGAAAGAAAGAAAGAACAAAATTCAGCAAAGAACTAATTTATTCTTCAACAAAGACATTTAAATTACCACCGTTTGCTAACAAAGACTAAGGAAATACCAAGATCTAACCAGTAAGCGAAAAATAAAGGTTTAGCTGAATTCTCTTTTATTCCCTTTCTCTGTCTAGAATGTTAGTCCTACAACTCGCTATGGCATTTGCCTTTTGTGTTGCATATGTTGGCTTGTGTTCAACTTCAGAGCCAAAACAACCCACACATTTTCTTCCTAAGGTCTGCTACTCAATCACACGCCCCACATCCTGCATTTGTGCATTCAGTTATTCGTAATCAAACGTGTGACCTCACATGTTCGGTCTCTGAACTCTTTTTTCAGATCTCAGTATCTCCATTTTGCTCAGATAATTTTAAATTGTAGCTTCCACATCACACACATATGTGCAGTCAGCCAAGTTTTAACTGCTGCCATCTCTTTGCAAATACTTCAGACAAGCATCCTAACCACTTGTCTTGACCTATTTGCAAAATTACAGTTCAAATCTTCCCCTCCCTTCTAGAAATTGGAAGCTCCTCCTGCTGGCCTTTTGTCGAACTAAAGGCAAAACCAAAATAAATACTTGCCAAACCAAGGAAATACAAAAATTCAACTCCAACATTACTGGTATTTTAATATATTTTAGTATTTGGTATTGAGACCAATAAACCTCAGAAAAACCTTACTCTTCAAGATGCATAGAGTAAGAGATAATTCCAAGGATTTGCCTAAAAGAAACAGTTTATCCACACTATAGAAAGAGATAGAGTGAAATCAGATTTTCTTCTTCCCATAGCAAACAATCTGCTGTTCTGGCACAAAACTAGTGATTATTAATCACTTTTCCACTCCAGCTGAGGAATTGACCAAGCTACGATATTGACTACAAAGGTAAGAAATCCAAAGGTGACTCAGTCACAAACATTTCCATTAGTCTTTTCATATAAAACTACCTTGAGAAACTACTACCATTTTAGTCATAGGTTTTTGTTAGTTCTGATCAGGTGTGATTTGTTTAAAGAACCAAAAAGTGGCTTTATTGCTTAAAAATAATTTTATTGAGGGTAATTGTTCAATTTTGGTGGTCCTAAAAGACTCTACAACATGCTAACAGCCAAGAGTAGATTTGCAAAGCTCTACATTAAAAGCAGTATTTCCCCATCCCACATCTCTGCAGCAGAAATTCAAAGCAGATTTCCAGATTACTTGAGTCAGACATAGAACAGTTTGAGTCACCAGACTGCACAGTTGGATAATCTTGTAATTATTTCAAGTGACTTCTGAGTATGAGAGAAACCTAAGAGACGTGTTAAACGAAACTCATGTATACATAGATGAAGATCCAGGCTAACACAGTAACACCAGCAAGTATCTATCAGTAGTACCACCCTCAGAATGAGTAACTAATTTACTGTTTGAAGTTCACCTCAGAGTCCAAACACAACAGCACTGCTCCTATCTCCTGAGATTGCTAAATATTTAGGTTTGAGACCAAATAACAACAGAATCACTCAACTCTTAATATTTTGCATTCAATTTACCAACTCCTATTCCTCATAGCCATGGGAAAACAGTTGAGGGAGGGGGGATAGGGATTGACATACACCCAAAATCCCCAATCTCTGCATTGTAGAAGGAGAGAGATTAGACCAAACCAATACAAAATAAACCAGATCACCAAGCAAACTATTTTCAGTTAAGTGAGGAATTCTTTCATTCCAGTGAGACACAAAATAAAAGTCTAAATTATGCACATCTTCTGTGGACTCCTTGATGTTGCAAAGCTTTTGAGAGTCTTTGTAAGCCAATTTATCATCGCACAGACGTAACTGAAGTGCTCATAATTCAACATGGACTCAACCCTCTCTAGGTCACTCCCTATGTTCTGCAACCAATTTTGACTACAACTCTGAACCACCTGCAGATGAGTCAACACATTCTTAATCCCACCTTTTTGTTTTACCAGTAACTCAAGCTAGTAATTGTGTTTTCCACTTCAATGAGCTAAATGAACTCAGAATTATTCCTATCTGCCCTCTCAGTTTGGAATTGCCAGGTTGTTTATTAAATAACTATAAAGAGCTGCAAACTTCAGAACAGCAAAAGCGCTGTTTTATGTGGCCAAAACCTTCTGGAGATGAGTTAATCCAACCTTGCTGATAACTAGCCCACATTTAGAATTACAAAATCGTTTAGGTAAAGGCCTTTAAAATCATTGAGACCAGCTTGTTTACTGAACACTCACTCTCTTTTCTCCCCCACTCATTTTCAAGCCTGCTAAACCAACCCTCCTACTATCTCCAGAGTCCTTCCCTTCTGGTTACGTGAGCCAAAAACTTTCCAGGGTAGCATGTCATAGAAAGTTTTCTCTTCACAGGCACAGCCTAAGAGTTGAGACCAGAGCTCCCAGACCACGCATCTCCTCTTTCAGTATGGTCAGCAGAGTGCACTGCATGCAAGAACTGAGCTTTCAGTGGGAATAAAAAATATAGCAATATAGGGCAAGTCACATTATTTATCCCCTTATTAATCATACCCATCACCAAGAACAGAAATAATGCTCCCCCTCAAAACTTCCTCCAGCATTCCCCACTTGTATCTCCAATTCATCTAGCTCAGCAGTTCTGAATCTCCAGCCATTATCACTGCCTGTGATATCACCAGTCATGCCAGCTGGGAGGGATTCATTGCTTTGGGACTCTGGAGACCTGCAAGACTTTTAGCAAGATATAAAAGAAAGACAATAAGCAGAATTGTTTAAGTGCTCGATGTATCCATTTCTCAGTAGAGGGTGACCAAAAACATGTTAAATAATATAGCAATCAAAAATCACTAGGGGTTTTTTTGACAAGACATGTAAGTCTGTGGCATTCACTACTTTTTATTGTTCAGGGCCTGAGTGTAATAACAAAACCAGATGCAACATTTACATGTGTAACATCTCTGCTTGCATGAGATAAAACATGCAAGCAAAACACAAGCCATTTTTCTAGAATATTAATCTTCATTTTGAAGCAGCACATGCTGGCAGGCACTACCACAGCCAGGAACACTGGAACTGATCATGAGGTAAACACCCAAGACCTTGTGCAGTTGCCATGAATATAATCATAGAATCTTCCAAGCTGGAAGGGACTCAAGCATCATCTGGCCCAGCTCTTAAGTGATGGCCCCTACAGGGATCAAACCTGTGACCAATACCATGCTCTAACATACGTGACGTGCTTTGAAACACAATAAAGAGCCACCAGTGAGTGGGCAGAGAGAAGATGTAACAAAAATACTTCAGTGATTTAGCAAGCTATCTTCAAAATTCTTAGAATTTGTAATACTCTCATTCTGAATAACTCTGTTCAGTGGTATCCAGACACGTAATAAAGGCAACAGGCCCTAACAGAAACACAGAAGTTCCATCTGAATACGAGGGAAAAACTTCCTTTACTTTGAGCGTGACAGAACAAGCTGCCCAGAGAGATATTTAAGCTGCCCTCTGGAGATACTCAAAACCCACCTGGCTGTGATTCTGTGCAACCTGCTCTAGGTGATCCTGCTTTAGCAGGGAGGTTGGAGTAGGGGAACTCCCTTCTATGACTGATGCTTGTGGAAGACTGCATAGCTCTCATTTATCCTACAGTCCAAACAGCTAAGGAGTCCTGTCACCTTACATCAACAGCAAGCAAAATGTCTTGCACTATGAAAAATACATCTTGAAAACTGAATTTCTAGTCTTAATGCCTAATTCTATTAATTTACAAATGCAGGAGGAAACTTTTACATTACCCTGTTAAGTAAGTAGCTAGCCTTCTTCTTAAAAGTATTTTTAAAGGCCTGTCTAGGTTTTGCAGTAATCAGTTTCATCACCAACAGCTGCTCTCAGATGATGAATTTAAAAGCAAATAAATTATATTTGTCTAGCACATGCTACTTCCTCAAGCTAACCCGACCTTTACTGACATATATGCTTCCAAAATAAATAAATCACATGCGCAAATGCAGTTAAGCCTTTATTATTTTCAGACCTCAAACTCAGAAGTTGCTATGTGCAAACGCTGGCAGATTAAAGTCAATGGAGACGGGGGGAAAAAAAATATCCATCTCAAGAACATACTGCTCTTCGAGGTTACTCTGCGCCCTCCTCCTGTGTCTCAGAAAACAGGAAAAAAAGCGAGAACATGCTCACTGCAGTGAGTTTAAAGGTCCCAAGTGCGAGTCGATCACGTTAGCAGGGCAGGGCGGAGCCGGCCCGGCCGACAGCCCCGGGCGCGCAGCGCGGCCCCGCAGCGCCCCCCGGCGGCGACACCGCGGGCCTGCCCCGGCCGCGCCGCGCACACGCACCGCGGGGAGGAGAAAATTCAAAATAAATAAATAATTTTTTTTTAAATCGCCAATGCGAACACGATTGTCCTTGGCACTAAAACTGCGCTGTCAATCGCCTTATCGGCTGACCGACGTCAGAACAACTCGCAAGTGTTAACACTGTGAGGGAGTGATCGCTCTTTTCCCGTGGCTCCGTCTAAAAGACACACACAACACACAGGAAAAAGCGAAACGTGAGTCATCATCGGGCCGCTGTGAGGACACTGTTTAACTTCCCAGGTAGGGGAAAGTCACCTAAAGACGATATAAACAACCTTTAACTTACAGTAGGAACCCCAAGAAGCCAATTATTCCTAAAATCGTCTAAAACACACACAGCGTGATACAAACCCGGTGCAGCAGCACTCTTTACGGCCTGCAGAAAACGATGGCAATCCCCTGAAACATTACACCCAAGTACAGAGACCACGGAATGGGAGTGGTGGCGAGAAAAAAAAAAAAAAATTAAAAAATCACCTATCTTGTTTCTGAGTAAGAAACACAACCCGAGCGTGTACTATAGTTGCAGAGGGGGGTGGTTAACACGATGCCGTAAAAACCCCCTCAAATCCAAACCAAAACACCACCTAGCCAACGATAAAGGCAAAACCAAAACGCCTATTACTGCTTCTTTAATGACTGACGGATAGAATCAATAAAACATTAACCACCCTTCCAAAATTTCGGAATTCCCCTTTGTGCAGGGAGGGATGGAACTGGCACAAATGTAGTTTTACTTCTGTTCTTACCTGATTAAAAAGTAACCCGGGGCTCTGTACCTCCCTACCATGATGAATCATGGTCTTCCCGTACCGAGCCCCGCCGAGCAGCCTTACCTTAAAATTACTGGAGTTGACCCACGCTGTTAATTCGTCGATCACTTTGTCAAGGCGCTGCTGGTCCTGCTCCACATCGGGGGACCTCGCCGGGTCGCCCAGGTACTCCAGCAGCTCTTGGCCGACCTGCATCCTGCGGCCCACGTCCTTCTGCTGTACCTGCTCGCAGAAATAATCCATGCCGACAGGCTCCATCTTCGGACGCTGCGGGAAAGTTTCTTCGTAGGCGAGCCGAGGGCCTCAGGGTCGGAAGCGCGGGCAGGGCAGGGCGGGCGGCGGGGGCGCGGACAGGCCTGCCGTCCTCATGGAGCCGCTGCCGGCGCTCCCCGCCCCGGCTCCGCGTCCGCCGCCCCCATGCGCACTCGCACCCCCGCAAGGGGAAGCCCCCGGCGGGAAGGGAACGCGGCGCTGCGCAGGGCTCGCTGGGAGCCGCTTACTCCTGCTCACGGCTTTCCAGCCGCCTCCGCGCCGTCCCGAGGGATCCCGACAGGGCTGCCCGCCGCTGCCCCTCCTCTTCCCCCGCCGGGGAACGGGAAATAGAGCTGGAGAACAGGCGCTGCGGCTGGAGGGGCTCGCAGGCACCCCGGCCGTGGACTCGGGGGGGTCCCCGGGGGAGGTGCTGCCGCCCCCGCTCGCTCTGCCTTCTCTCCTCCCGCCCGAGGAGAGATCTGCGGGCCGCCTCTCACAGGCACCGGCGAGGCCGGGGCGGACCTCTCATGCTCCTGACGCCGCGGCCTCCGGTGCCTCCTGCACGCCCGCGAGGTGGCTCCCAAACTTTCGTCCCGGCCGGTCTCAGCGCCGCCTGCTCCCCTCCACCGCGAACCAGACCGGAGAGGGAGAGTCCACCGGAAAGCCGCTCACGCTTCACCGCGCCTTCCCCCCGCTGGGCACTGCAGCGGCAGCGCCGCCTCCGTCCCGTGGAAGTTGCGCCTCCCGCCGCCGCTGCCGCCCCGGCCGGCGCCAGGAGGACACACCGGGCGTGGCCCGCGCGGCCCCGCCTCCCGCCGCGGCTCCCGCTTCCCCTGGGAGAGCGCGCTCCCGCCTCCCGCCCCGCGCTGCAGCGGGATGGACGGACGGAAGGATGGACGGATGGATGGATGGATGGACGGACGGACGGATTGACGCACGGACGGATGGAGGGACGGATGGATGGATGGACGGACGGATTGACGCACGGACGGATGGATGGACGGATGGATGGGCGGGCGGGCAGAGGACGGCAGAGCGCGCTCCCGCGGGACCCCTGCGGGTCGTGTCCGGTGGCAGTGGGAGGCGCATGCGCCCTCCGCCCCGGTGATCACCGCGGTGCCGGTCCAGCGCCCTTGGGGAAAAGAGGAAGTTTTGGAAGAACAGGGGAAGAGGTGTGAAAGGTGCTGGGATGCTTGGGTGCTGTCTTCCCTTCCTCTCTCCCCCTCCTGAGCGCGGTCCCGGCTTTGCCCAGAGGTGCCCTGCAACCCCCCCGGCCTTGCTCAGTGCCCGATGTAAGCTGGGGAGATCTCTCTGGAGCCATCCCAGTACTCCTGGTGTGGTTGGCTCTGCAGCGTTGCTGTCCGCAAAATCTGGTTCCTTATCCGGAATGCGACAACACTCGAGAGAGACATGGATTATTAAATTCAGAGTTGCGCAAACCTGGGTGCTCAGTGCTATTCCATAAATCCAGCGCAACCTACCGGACTTTCCGCGCGGTAATTTACACAGAATCACTGAATCACCGTTAGGGTTGAAAGGGACCTCTGGAGATCACCTAGTCCAACCCCATGGGCAGGATCACCTAGAGCAGGTCACACAGGGACGCATACAAATGGGTTTTGAATGTTTCCAAAGAGGGAGAGTCCATGAACTCTCTGGGCAGCCTGGTACAAGGCTCCACCACCTTCAACATAAATTCTTCCTCAGGCTAAGGTGAAACTTCTTGTGTTTATTTTATGGCCATCGTTTTAATTTATGGCCCTTGCCCCTCCTCCTGTTGCTGGACACCATTGAAAAAGAGTCCAGCACCATCCTCTTGGCGCCTGCCTTAGAGATATTTATTTGCATTAATGAGATCCTCGTTCAGTCTTCTCTAGACTAAACAGGCCCAGCACCTGCAGTCTCTCCTCATAAGAGATGCTCCAGACCCCTAATCATTTTTGTCGCCCTGCTCTACTATCTCCAGTAGCTCTTTGTCTTTCTTGTGTGAAGAAGCCCAGAACTGTACACAGAAGTTCATAGATGGCAATTTACCAAGTAAAGCCCCAGCATGGCTGACCCACATGCAGACTTCCAGGAATCCACTTGCATTAAAACAGAGACCCTTAAGTGAGGAGCTGTGACTTTAGGTGTTGTTTCAGGACCAGTTTAAACTGCTTCAAGTAACCTTGATGGTGGGAAACCAGCCCTGTCCTCTCTGTCCCTCTACATTGGCCTCCGAGGCCTCTGAAGGTATGATTATGCATCTTACATGCAGGGAAAGGAAAACTGAGGAGGTCACTCTTCCCCTTCTCCCACCCCAGCTGCTCCCCTTGGCCCCTGTCTTCTCCCCTGTGCCAGACCCTACACACACTGACCACTTGGGTTGATTTAATGGGCTAAATGACAGATCTGGTGTCAGTGAGCTCAGCTGGCTCACGAGTCCTACGGGCAGAAGCACAGGCCTCGAAGATGGGAGGCATAAGAATCTCCATCAGTGGCAGTCCACAGTGATGTTGGCCTCTGATATTGGGAGGGTTCACCTTATGCTAAACTGGAGGCCATTGCTGATACAGGCAGTCCTTTTCTTCCCTGCTGTCGTGTACACAATTCTTCCCTTCCTTACACCAGAGCTGTTTTTTATTTATCTTCACTTAAACAGTTCAGAAAGATAATATTTTTATTCATTTTTCTACCTTTTCTTTAAAATCACATAACTAGCTTCTTGCTGATCCAGATTCCTAAATTTTCTCACTCTGGGGTTAAGCAAGTACCAGAGTTGGAGCAGGCAAAGTAGAAGCAGAGAGCTGGAAGATAGATGGGGAAGATGAGGGCCGTCATTCAATGACAGCCTTTGTGTTCTGAGAGCTCAACAGACTTGCAAGACAGCAGAGTCTGGCTGTCTTGCTTGCCTTGTTAGATCTCACACTGGGAAAGCAAGGTACTCCCTTCATATGGCTGCTGGACTTCAACTGAGGAACCACACCTGCAAATTGCTGCTTCACAGCAGTGTAAACCAAACTAAATTGGTGCTACAGTATTCCTACTTTCCTGCTTCTGACAAATCCCTTTCTCTGGAATTCTCCACTTTCCTTCTGTCCCATTGAGCTGAAAAGAAAAAAAACCAAACAAACTTTCGTCTGCAGGCATGACGGGGCAATACAACAAGCAGCCTTTTGTTGATTTTGGTGAGATGCAGCAAATTGAGGATCCCATGCTTCATCAATCCCTAGGCCTTACAATAATGAAGATGGTTTAAAAAATTAAAGATGCCTTTAAAACAGAAATGGGTGTATTTACTTTGAGCTTATTATAATTTACAAAAAGATTATGAACAGCTCATCATGTTTTCACAATGGATTTCACTGTGCACTTATAAAAAAAAAGAAATTTTGGATGGAGCTGAATAGTTCTTGACATGTGTGTGCCCTGCCTCTTATGAAGATATGGAATTACAGGTTGCTTTTCTTGGAAAATGGGACCCAAGAAACTTCTGCAATAAGTTTAAAAATAAATTTCAGAAAAAAATAAATTTCAGAAAAATAAAACTGGATTGCTATATTTTTTTATCAAGTGCACAAGAATCTGACTCACTGGTGCTGTATGTTTAAAAAGCAAATATCTTGCTATGAAAGTTTTAAAAGTAATTCTTGACCTAATTATATTGGCTAATATAATATTAGAAAAGAACTGAGTAGATGATAGATTACTCTTAGAGTATTAACTCTTAGAGTATTAACAACTGTAAACAATTTCTGTCCTTGTCCAAACTACCTGAAAAAAAACCCCTCAAGTGATATAAAATACACTTTTCACTACAGTCCACGTTAAGGTCAATCTCTGAAGAAAGAAAATCCTAAGCAAACAGGGGTAAAGCTCATGGCACTCCTTTTTTGAATTTCTCTCAATTCAAAGCAAATACACTGATTAGGTCAGTTGCTGTGACTAGCATTGCAACTGAGGGGAAGGGTAAAGTATAATAAGTCATGCACTTGAAATATCAAAACTATTTTGTCAACTCAAAGACGACATTGCAAAGCTATGCTAAGGGCAAAAAGTCATGCTGGGCTATGTGGCCTTTCCTTTTTTTTTCCATTTCACGTAATAAGTGTTTTCTTAAAAACCACAGCAGAAAATAATTGTCTTGCTGTAAAATCAGAGGATTAGATCACTGTATTTCATCCTGTGATCCTGTGACTACCTGCCATGACTAGTGCCTTTATACAGTATTGATTATGGATACACTGCTTTAATGTACTGTTATTGATAAAACAGCAGAAAATGGGTGTCATTTTTGTTCCTGAGGTGTTTTGCTAAGATTAAGGCAATTTCATTTGAAACCTAGCACTGAGAGGAATTACGTTTTTCTGCTTCTTTTTTTGTCTTTTTTTTTTTTTTTTTTTTTTTTTTTTTTTTTTTTTTTTTTTTTTTTTTTTTTTTGTGGGATCAATAAATATTGGTTGACTTTTTCATCTGCAAACAAATAGCTTTTGGATTTGGCAAATAGAGCTTCTGAATGCTCATTTCCTTTTTTAGCAAGGTAGGAGTAGCACTCACACACTGAATCTAGAGCAGCTTGTACAAAGGACATGGTTTTGTTGTAGATGTTCTCACGGAGTCCTAGTGGACTTTATACCTAGGGATGTAGGCTAGGCTCCAAAAAGAAGGCATTTTCATTCAAGCCAAAGATCTTTTAAAGCTTCTTATTCTCAGTTAAGGAGATTGCTTCCTCTGGAATGCAATCTTCTTTTTGATATGCAGGCATGTGAGCATAAATCCACTACTCTTGTGTATTTGTACAATGCATAATATTTTGTAGAGCAATCAAGCCCTGTAATTTAAGGCAGAATCAAAATTTCCTTCAGTCTTCTCAATGTGACTTGCTAGCACCCAAAGCAATTACAGCAGAGGCTGAGGTAAATGACAATAATCCAGTGAAGTGCATTTCCAACCTGAATTGCACACCAAACCTGTTTCTACGCCCCCATCCCATTTGAGTGTGCTGCACAATTCTGGCACGTATTATCATGTTCTGAAAAAGGCGAGAGTCGTACCAGCGGGCTGGGGAGGGAGGATGCCGTGCTCTTTGTTCCTTTGGCTGATAAGAAAGCATATAGCATGCTTTAGGCTCTGTCCTACCCTCCTTCCTTTGCTAGCAATGAGCCTTAACAGGCTCAGAGCTCATGCAGCCTGGTTATCGATTTTCTGTAGCAGGCCTGCCAGTCACTGCAGCAGAAAAGCTACTTCTGTAGACTGACTTCCCCTTCTGAGAAACCCTCCCCACACAGAGGATATGATCCCATCGCTGAAAGAACCATAAAAATCCCCTAAAAAGCCTCTGATAAAAAATTCTCTTCATCACAAATGGTGAACATGGGCCATAATAATAAAAATAGAGTGAATTTAAACATGAGTCACTTGGAAAGTTCCCATAAATTACATTTGATGTAGCCTAGGTTGACACTGAAGAAATCTTGAGAAAGTTGTCCTTCCTGTTGGATTCCCCAGGAGCTGGGTCAGCACTTCTACAACATGTTCCACCCTGGGTGACTTGAATCAAATGTTCAGATTGTGTCTTGGATGTGGTGTCCTTCAGTCATGTACCACCTTTTAATGTCTTTTGGAAGAACCATTGTTGGCTTTTATTGTTTTATGAGTTGGAGATCAGTACAGTGAGGCTTTTCTTAATACTGTCAAGAGGTAAAAAACTGTTCTGTTTTAAGAAGAAATGTGTCAGACTTTGTTATCCATGTTGTATAGGTATTTATTTTGCATCTTTTCTGTCATTCATTGCAAAAGGATGGTGTATTTCAAGCTGAATTTATCACTGTCGATAACTTTAGAGTATCATTTGAATTCCTCCCTCTGAGATTAACAATATCAGAATAATGAAGTAATAAATATCTTTTGAATATAAGTAAATAATCCATGAGGAATTGTTCTGAAGATGATGATGTTGCAATATATGTACCAAGCTAGTTGAAGACTTGCCCATTTTTCTCTAAGGTCTTAATGATAAAATCAGATGTAACTGTATTAAAAAGGTACTTGGTTAACTCAGCTACATTTAGGCTTGTGCCATGAATGTTCTTGAAATTACATATTTAATAGAGATTGCTTTCATATGCTTATCTATAAAACAGTCAGGAGCTGAAACTAGTAGTCTGGTATTTTTCCTGTACATACAAAGTTAATTTGATCACAGAAATGGGGTATGAGGGGGGATCAGTCTGATGCCTGATTACTGGATTACTCCAAGGCATTAACTTGTTCCTTATTGTCAAATATGTTTTGACAGGTAGACACTGCAATTAAATAATTCACCCTGGTAAATCTTTTATGAGTCATTTGCTAATTTTCTTCATTCATGTGATAAAGAGAAGGAAGAGCAAATAAAAAACTACAGGTAATAAAAAACAGTGTCAGAATTAATGTGTAAGTGACAACTTCTCTTTCATCATGTTAGTCTACCATGCCTTATATAATTGCTCAAAGCACTGGTGCATAACTTGGCATCCTTGATGCCCTTTTTGCACAATGACAGAGATATTTGTCTCTAGTGATAGAAGTATCTGACTGTGGTTTGTTAAGAAAAGGTTTGTGTCTGTTTTGTGCAGCAGGTTATTTGCTAGACTTTTATAAATTATGTGGATTTTCTATCTTTAAATTTCTACGGAGGAATATAGTATCCCAGTGTTCTGTGTAAAACCTTAATTGCTGTATAAAGATTTCATGTCATGTTGTAAAAAATCTGGGATGCAGTAGCTCAACATAATATAGTCCATTGATACAAAATTTTCTGAAATTTTAAACTTAATAAATTAAACTTTTAGTTAAAATACCTGTGAAAACTATTTCAATATAGATGCAATTACCTTTGTATTGTAATGCTACCCTTTGTAACAGCAGCATGAAAGAACTAGAAAAGGATCCGAAATATTTGTGTCATCTGACCTGAAAAATAAAAGCTGGTGAGCACGCAGTGTACTGCAGAGCAGTATCAAGGAACGTGTAGCTGGGTGCATTTTGGCCTTGGAATGGCAAAATCTCTGTTCTTGCAAAACAAATCATGGCATTTTCATTATCTGCAGGAAGATTGCAAGACAGTGAATGCACTGAAGAATATGAAAAAAATGTGCAGAATGGAATCTTTCTTGTTACATAGCTACAGCTCACCAAAGCAGGCAGAGCAGTGACACTCATCCTAGTAACACTAGTGCAGTGCCAGACTCTGCCCCCGTCTACACAAAGCAACCCACTTCTCACTGCATGGGAATGAGAAGGGGAAGAGAAAAACACGTATGATCTGGTTTGTTGGCCCCTGGTTGGGCTTGCTTTTGTTTCTGTAATGCAAGTCCTTCTATAAATAGGACAGACTCAGCAGTCATTTGCTACTCATGGAACTCCCACATCAGCAGTATTGATCCAAGGAAGGTTTTCTCAGGTAAGAAATTGCAGGGCTCTTCCTCAAATGGGGAGAAAATTTTCTAAACATACATGTGGTTTAACGCTTACAGACGCATTTACATACACATAGTTTAAAAGTATTTTTCCCCCTAACGAACCGTATGCATTTACGTGTTGGGATTAGGCTGATGGAATTTTTTTGGCTGTTGCCTGATCTTGGCGTTTCTCCGCCGTAGTTTCCTGGAGTTGTCTGGCTGCTTGAGCGCTCCCTCTCGTGGTGAGCTCTCCTCTAAGGAGATTCCCGACCAGGTATTCCCGACCGAAGGCATGAAGTTGGAATTTTACCTACTATATCTATTACTAATAACGCTGTGCAGCAAAAGAAAGACGCCAAGCTTGCAGTTGTTGCAGCTCTTTTGTTGTTGTTGTTGTTGCTTGGCTGTCCGCCCTTCTCACATGGAAACCTACTGGTTTGTATGGATGCAAATATCAGTTGGTATTTGAAGGGGGGTGTGTGGAATTTCTGAGTATACATATGAAAGAAAAGTAAGTATTCATCTGTGTTCTAGGGAAAAAAAAGTAATGATTGATTTTAATTTTTTTTTTGCCCTGAAAAGAGTAAATTACTGTCCTTCTGTAGAATAGTTTAGGGTCTCTTGTATTTGGTGCTGCTCAGCCTGCTGATTACAGCAGACTGTACTTACTATGGCCATCAGCAGCTTTGACCAAATACACACTAGTATGGGTCTGTGCTGTACAAGGGTGTGTTTTTATCGAATTTATTTGCAGTTCGGAACCGTCACCTATTCTGTGCAGAAGCACTAAGGGTTTCAGAAAGAAAGGTTCAGACATTCTTCTCTATCCTTGCCTCCCTCCCTCACCCCAGGTCCTGATCTCCTGGGAAAAGCCGAGCATCTGCAGCATGACGGGCGAAAGCAGCAGCCGCGAACGCCGCAAGCCTGTCGCCCAGCGCGGTGGGGACATTGCAGACGGCTCTTTGTGTCCCCTGGGAGAGATGCCGAGTCACGGCTTTTTGGTACCTGCACCGGCCCACGCACCACGATGTCAGGGCTGCTGCCAAGAATGGGCAGAGAGCACCGATTCTCCCTGTTTTCCTGCGTATAAAGTCACAGCCCGCACAAATCTCCCAAACTAGGTGGGATTATGCATTTTAGAACGAATATTTAAATGAGATAAATAGCTAGAAATACAGCTCTGAATATAACAGCACTGTAAGTCGAGCAAAATAGTGGGAAAAGTAAGGCAGATTAAGGGGGAAGACAGGAATATTGCTTTCGTTTATGTGGGTTCTGAATTGGACTCTTTAAATTACAAGTAGTTGAATTAATAGTATTTTAATGATCAACAAATAGACCACCCTGACAAGAAAATACAGCTTTTAGTCACATCTAAAGATTATCTAACTGGAAAACAAGTAACAAAACGACATGAATCCAAGCAGCTCAAAATCAGGCAGTTTTGAAAACTAAGACTGGATTCAGATCTTACATCTCTGACCAGGGATTGGGCTTGTTATTTTGGAGGGGGTTTTGTTTATTTGCAGGTACTGATGTGATATGTATGGATGGGATCTCTTAAAGAAAGCATGTGGAAATAAGTAATAATTACTTAAAGTAATAGAAAATTTTCTTAAAGTTAAAATGTAGTGTAATTGTTAAAATGTAATATTATTGTTAGAACTTAAAAGGGAAATAGTTATAAAAACATATATGCACAAATTTAATTAAAAACCCACTGTGTGTCAAATAATTATTCAGAACAGCCTTCAACTTTTCTTTGTCGCTTATTGAACCTATGTAGATTTTCAGTTTACTTCCAAATAAATCCAATAGCTACTAATTTTAGTAGTGAACTTGACAGTGCTGGGTTAATGACTGGACTTAATGATCTTAAAATTCTTTTCCATCCTAAATTATGCCATGATTTTAAATTACTTGCTGCTAGCAGATACCTTTCTACACACCCGTATAAGGAATTTGATATTCATTTGCCCTAATCCATAAAGTTGCAGTTAGAACTTCCATAAGACAGTGCTTAGGTGCCAGTTTATTGATATTTTATTAAAAAATTAGGTTACCTTACTATTTCTACATTCTAGAAGGGAAATGGTTAGAGAAGTGAATGTACAGATTGGAAACACAGGCACTTTGAAGAGACAAAATTTCTTAGAATCGGATTATGAATAGGGGTTTTGTTCCCCTTTTAGAAGCTCTATTTTTCCACTGAGAGAACTCAGTTATCCACACTGCAGGTCTGGGGGACTATTTCCCTAAAGGTGAATCAAGAAAAATCTGTCACAATATAGGAAATACTATAACTTTTTAAAAATATAAAATCCCAAGTAATATCATGCAAATTTGTGGCAGCAACAGCGGACTCTTTTCAATCTGCTTTTGACAGAGTAATGATGATGTCTGTGATGTCTCAATTATGAATTCCCTTTTTTTTTTCAATATTGCATGAGTCACAGCAGAGACATTCTTGTATTCATTGCCAGCATTTAAAGACAATAACCAGCCTATTTGGAAGCAAATTCCTATTGAAATCAGAATTTCAGCCTACGAGTCTTTCTGCACACAAACGTACCCTGTGCTATGGATTTTCCAGAACATACACCCCGTGCATAAGTGAGCAAGCATGTCAGTGCTCCGAGTGACAGCAGAGGGAAAGCCCTACCACCCCCAGCATGGTACACACCTGACTTTGCAGTGGAAGTCTGAGCCATCCCCTGTGTTGACTCTAATAGATCTCATGCCAGATGCTCATAGCAAATGAAGAATGTGAGGGTGACTAGCTAAAAAAGTGATCTATAACCAGACTTTTAGTTTGTTCAGTTGAGACACCTGCTTACATTAAACATTTTTTCTCATTTTAAACTAGTTTAAATGCCAATCTACAGCCTGATCCTTTTGGAAGGAAAAGACTGTGAAACCTCTGCTAAAATAATATTAATTTAGTGACCAATTTAGTAGCTTGTGTTTGTGTTTTTTTGTTTGTTTGTTTTGGTGTTGTTTTTTTTTTTTAATAAAACAATGTTCTTTGTCCTTAGGTCTTGACAATGTAACTTTTATTCAAGGATCTTGGTATCAGGCAGATGGATGCTCTTGTAGGTTCATGTCAAATCCTGTGGACAGCACTGGGATCGCTGCAGCAAGGACAGCAGCCGGAGCAGGCTGCTTTGTAAGGGAAGGAAAGCCACCAGCTGGGCAAGCTGGAGTAGGGGTCCCACCAAGCCCTGTGCTGGAGCAAGGTGAGCAGAGCTGTCCCCTGGCAGTGCCAGGGTCAGGCAGCAGCTGGGAGGCTGCCACACCAGTCCCAAGGCAGGTTCCAGGTCAAAACAGGTCTGACTTGGGCACACCACGTACCTCTGCTGAGGGCAACAGATGGAGCTTAAGCACTGCTCCCAAGTAAGGCAAAGAGGCCTCCAAAGGGGCTTCTCACAGCTCCTTCTCACCCCCCAGCTTTTCACAGCCATATGATCCCAGCTTGTATTGCTGTACCACATCAATGCTGGCTTCCAGCAAAGGCAGTCAGGCCTTTGCTGGGGGAGTGCACTCAAGGATCCTCATACTGTGGATTTAATGGTATTTTTGTGGTCTCTGACTTCTTGCATGTAATTAAAATAAACGAGTTTCTCACCTCTGTATATACTCTTTTGTTCTCTGAAGTGTAAAAATACATTTATTTTCTCTATGTGTATGAAAATGGCAGTGTTCTTTTGTCTTAAATGCTTTAAACATCTGAATGTAGAATTTCTATCCCACTTCTGTCACAAAGCTATATGGCAAAGGAGGAGTAAGACCAGTAGAACCAGTCCATCCAAACTATGGATTTGTGATGGACCTGAATAACAACACCTAAAATTTCAGCATAGAATTTGATTTTCCACCCACAGTTCACTTTTATTCATCTCTGTGGCTTTGCTGTAGAGCCATTGGAAGTCTAAGGACTGGTTTCAAAACTTTAGCTGCAGACTTGCATTGAGATTCACAAATCCAGAAAATCCTGTTATGATGAGGCTTCCTGTCAGTTCTTACCTAAGCACAGCTTCCCTTGAGTGCAGTGAGTTTCTCAAGTATGAACTTCTGAAGTATGCCCAAAAATAGGAATGAAGCATATCTTGGCAATGGCTACAATTCCTCATATTTGTGAAAGCAATCCTGGGGAATGTTGACATTTTCAAAACTAGGATCCAGTTGTAAGTATATTTGGGGGGGGAAAATGAGGCATACTTCAACAGAAAACGTTTTATTCTCCCAAACTTATTTTTCTGAAACATGTATGGTGAAAGTACTTTCCAATAATCCACCTTACTTCTTCAAGCAAACACTTTAATCAGTCAGATTTTGCTGACTGAAAAGACTTTTTGAAAACCTGTGACATTTCTCACATTTGGTAGCATTACTTTCCTTTCCCTGGGATCCTGGAACTTCCACAAGCACTGTGCTCTCTGAGTTTCACAGGGACAGATTAGACCAGCAACATTCTCCTTCTTTGATGCAATGTAATCGATATCTTCATGCTGCTTCAAGAAATGCTAACTTGAGCCTAGAGAATGAAGCAGATACGCTGGCTATGTCTATCCTCCATTTGGGGTTACTCTATCCATGTTCACACTGCTGACTGCAGCATGCTTCCAGGGATGTCCATACATAGGGATATGCTATAGTTATACCAGAAAGAGAAATCAGATGATATGCTATAGGGATATGCTACAGTTACATCAGAAAGAGAATCAGCTTTGAAAGCATTTTTGAGTGCAGTTTTGTGCAACCTGATGTGTTTCAAGATGCATGTTTGTGCAGACCAAAAGCTGCCTTCAAGGCAGTGTTGCAGGAAGAACAGTATTTGTCTGGTTATGTGACCATATTCCTGGCCAGGCCAGGAGCTTTATTCAAGGAATGTTATTCAATACAAAATACTTTTCCTGTTCTCATCAGCATAAGTTGTAGCCAGAGCCTGTCACAGTCAGCTCCAAAGAGCCTTGCTAGGCAGTGCTTGGTGTCCCAGGGTCTGGTGTTCAGCTGGCATTGCTGGAGAAAGGTCTGCAGCTGCAGGTGAAAGCCAAAGTGAAAATGGGTATAGCTGCTGTGGCTGTGTTTGTCTACTGCCAACACTACTTTGTGCTTGTCACTGTAGGTGCAGGGCAGACTCCGGCTCTGACAGTCACCTAGCACTTGGCCCTTCTGGAGCTGGAGCGTGACCTCCTCTCCTGCGCCTTCTCGCTGTGCAGTCAGCCTAGCAAACAGGACAGCCGCACTGCCCACCCGTGCTGCAAGGATTCCCAAAGAAGAACAGGACAGGTGAAGGTAGGCACTGGTGGTGCAGGCTGTGGTGTGACCCTGTCACTGTCCTTGCAGCAGGGCCCGGACCTCCCCCTTGCACATGCTGCTGGACACATGAGGAGCATCCTCTACTGCCTTACCGAGGTTGCCCTCTCTGCCTCAGGGTGTGCATAAATAATTGATGGCGTACAGTCAGAGTTTCTGGCCTCAGGCAGTGTACGGTCTGGCATGGAAATAGAGCTGAGATCACAAAACCTCTATCAGAAGCCTTAGTTTTAAATATACTCTACCTTCCATGCCGAGACACGGCCATTACGTGAAAAGCCAGGAACACAATTATCACAAAAAGTTTTCCTGAGCCATATCTGTGTCCAGTAGTCCATGGAAATGACTAATCCAGACAATATTTTTCCACAAAGAGAAAAGATAATGCACATTATATTTCACAGAACTGGGCAATAGCTATGGAATTGTTGCTTGAATCCAATCTTTATCAGCTTTAAAATGTGTCTGTAATCTCTCCTTATAAGCATATAGATCTCAGCAGGTGTTTTGCCTGAAGGGTTGTACAGCAGCAGGCCTTCTGAGAGCAATCAAGCCAAAACACATCATATGGTTTCAGTATAAAACTGTTCCAGCTATTTTTAATATTTCCAGCTGTAATTAACTAAGTTCAGCTACCATTGCACACTCCTACTTAATGTACCACCGCTACAGTTTAATTGCAGATTTACTTTCTTTCCATAACCACTAACTAGCTGTTGGTTTTATGAACACTGTTTTTCTCCCACTCTGATAAATGTCCATTATATGATAAAATCTGACTTAATTTTAAAAGTGTTCTGGTCAATGTTCTTTATTTCATGTGTCAGTAATCATAAAAAGAGAGCTAATCCTGCAACAAGGAGAAAATCCAATATTAAATTACATAGTAGCTTTGTACAGTGTAATCTTTTCACTCTGAGAGATGAATTTTATCAGCATGGCATTTGCAGCTGGTAGTAGATCCAAGAGATACACGACTCCTCTCGGGAAATAAGTCAAAACCATGGCATGAATATTATTACTTTTAGTTTTATCTTGTGGCTAGGAAAAATGAGCTCCTTATAATTTTTATCAACACCCCCTATTTATGTAGGCAAAGCTGAAGGTAATGGTGGAAACGTGATTCACATGGTAATTGTTTTCAAAACTTTTTTCATTCCTTTCTAAAAGTGAGTTTTTAAGTTAGAAGGAGAAAAGTGCATTTTCCCCCTGGATGGTGACAATGCTGTGTGTTGTACAGCGACAGTGGTGTGACAGCTGCCTCTGTGCTGTAATGCAGAGCTAACTGGCTTGCAGCAGTGCTTCTAGAGGCTTTTGCTCTGAGAAGTACTTCTGCTGGGGCTCAGGAATCTCTGCACTGCACATTATATAAGTGACCTTGTACATTTCCATCTGTGAGCTGTTTACAATTATATGGTGCTTCAGACAGAATTTCATTTTTTGCTTGTGCACTATTTCATGCAGTTATGTTCCTCCTCTGCGGCACACCAAGATTGAGAGCACGACAAAACTGTAGTGGCAGTGTCAGACAGCTTAGCTCCCTTCAGGTGCAGTACAGAGCAGAAAGCAAATGGAAACAATAGGTATTTATCTCCATTCCAAAGTTGCCACAGGCCAGTTTGGTTCCTGGAAAAATTCCAGCTACCCTAAGAGTTGCCCTAACCTGTACCATAATTGCTGTGTTTTCCATAGGACTTTTCAGCTCTCTGCATGACAGGTACCGAAGAACATCCTGGCCACACCCTAGACTGCTCTCATGCTGGCCCACACACAGAAAGATCTTTAGCAAATATCACCAGTCTAGCAATTTTTTTTTTCCGCAGGGACGAGGAAAACCTCTTCTGGTGCAGGTAGAATGTGAAGAAAAATAGAAAAGGGAAAGCAGGGACAGCTAATGTCCACAATATGTTAATAAATTCTACTGCAACAGAAATCTTGCTGGGCCTAGAATGAGAGTTCTTCTGGCAAATAACTTCTCTGGTATGTTTATGATAGGTCTATTAATAAATAATTATTTCAATTATTGTCTAACTTAACAAAGTGTTCCTAAATCTTTGCAAAGACCCTTGCGTGCATCTTTGGTTATCTATTAGGTATTATGACAAGTAAAACCATGCTCCTCATGTCCCTCATTGAGCATCCAAAAGCCCTAAAAATTTTACGCTCACCTTACTCAGGACACCCTAAACTTGCTGCTTTTTCACAAGTATTGTGTCGTGTCATCACCTCAGCTTCCAATAATTGCCTACAGTCCTCCATTCTTTACAGTATTCTCTTTTCTATTTTCTATAGAAAGATCATTCTTAATTCCTCTACTTCCCTGCATATAATCTGGTTAATATGCCATTCTCGAATATGGTTTATTATTCCATGTGAGCAAGGGAGAACACAGAAGAGGAAATGAGCTGAAGCAACCTTTTTGTTCGCCAGTGATGAGATATGGTGTCAGCAAATTGTCACAGCCCAAGAGTGGAGACGACTGGGTACATCTATAGCACTCCCAAAAAAAAAATTCTGGTGAGCCTTAAGTTTTCATCTTTAATTTTTATCTTTGCTCTTAACAAATAATACATCTCAAGTAAAATTTCTTGTCTCTTACTGAGCTGGTTTTTTTGGCATTGACTTTGATGTGCATGAATTTAGACCTTATATATGAGTTTTATACAGAAAGAGAGAGTTACCATTGAATCACTGCATACATTTCTGGCCAATAAAACATAACATTTAAAGAATTAGCATATAAACACTAGGTACATTGAATTAAAAGTCATATTGAGTCATCTGCATAGTAGAGAAAATATTCTTTAGCTGCTTCATCCCTGCAAAAAAGCACTGATAAAGTATTACCATGCCAAGCAGGTAATACAGGTAAGATCAAAATGGAAGAAGTGACACGCATGAGGTGGAAAAAAACACATCATGGTCACATCATGAACCTGCTATGATGACTCACATCCAGCTAACCAATCCAAAGTACATTCTTTGAAGCTTGTGAAAAGTGGAGGAAGGAGATGCTGTAAGTGCATGTAGACATAGGGGTACACAAAGGATACAGAAGACCAGAAGCCTGCAAGTAGACAGACACATGCACATCTGGTGTTATCAGAGTTACAGAAGCATGAAGGATTGTACCAGTAGAGAAGTGGCTAGCCTTTGATTTTAACTTTGTGAAATTCACTTACTATCCTAGAGTGATTCCAAGGGCCATTTAATGCCACTTCTGCCTAGTCATAGTCAAATTCCTAGCTAAGTAGGTTGGAGGTAATGCCAGCTGATTGCAAGAGAGTGATTGCTGATAAGCCTGTCAATGCTTGCAAGAGAGTGGATAGTAATTAAGCATTCATTTAAACATAATAGTGGAAGTAGGAGTAACCTATCTTGTACTCCTTGAATTATCTTATTTGTGTATGTCACCACCTCTGTATCTGAAAGGAGGGGAAACAGTGTTAAGTACCTAGGCTTACCAACATACTAGTTTGAAAGGAGTGCAACACTGCAGTTTATACATCAGCCTGAACAGAAATTGCACGTACAAATCAGCTGAATGTTGGATACTACAGAAGGAAATACCACTTAAGGAACTCATTACAAAAATTTCAGTCTGCATGTATGAAACCAAACTTTCTGGACCTGCAGAGGGAATCCATGAAGTAAGTATTAGGGATAAACTCATGAGCTTGTAAAATATAATTTGCATGATAAATTCCTTACTGTAAGGTTTACATACTAGCATTAGTCAACCCCTGTCCAGCTACTTTATGCCAGGATGAATCATATATGACAAATGGTGCACTGAAATCTGCCCTAGTTTATGTAACTTTTGCAAAGCTGTTGACTGAAGTGCAGTGTCAGATCACAAACTGGCTCATCCAGTGTCTCTCAAACTCTCCTCTTTAATGTCTGAGTCAGCCAGTGGGAGTCATGCTGTGGATGTCCTACAACAATGAGAAACCATGTGAGCCACAGTTATCTCCCCTCATTGGAAAAAAAATAGAAAAAGTCATAGATTGTAAAAATGCCCTTCATCAACTCATTCTTTCCTTCTATTTTTTATTCAAAAGCACACTACTAATTCTGCATTTTGTTGCCTGCTTGCACCACATACATTTTTATACAGCCAGGAGAATGATGAAATAGAAGACTAAACAACATTTTTCGCATCTTTTTTTTTTTTTTTGCAAATTGCACTAGCACAAGTTTGCCTATAATTTCTCCTTTGAACATTGCCAAGCAAGCATTTTTAGGAGGAATCTTCTGGCAGTGTGGTCAGCAAATCCTGTTGCCATTTGTTTATCCCCAGATTTTTGTGGTCAAACCAAACTTTTCAAAAGGGCTGCCTGTACTGGCATTTGTTACATTATTTAACAGAGAAACTTTGTTCCTCTTCATTATGTTTGGAATGCGTAAGATAAAAAGCTCATATTATGGACAGGTTTGACAGCAGAACATGAGGATCTTCACAGCTTTCAGAAATTATTAGAGGTGGCTCTTTGTAAACCCATCAGTATGTGTGTTAAGGAGGTGTTTTAAAATGGGAAAAGTCATAAACTCATCCATATATGGACTGTGGAACAACATTGAGCTCAGGGTCTTCCATCTTTTGTTTGATCTCCTCATTTTTTTAAGGTCTCAAGAGTGTTTTGCACTGAAGTGTGTTGTTTCCAGAGAATAAGGACCACAGCTGTGCTTCCTGGACCATGCTCCTGGAGAATGATTCATTCAATTCTCACATTAGAAGGAGGAACTTTGAATTGACAGCTTTTAAATCACGTCCTTGCTTTCCTCCTTACATGCTCGTCATCCTCCTTGAATGTAAAATAAGGCCTTGGCCTCGGTTGTCATCTCCTAGTACCTTCCAGCAGAGTAATTCTGCTCTGTCCAGAGCAGAATGGCAAATTCCTTCTCCTGACTGCAAAGTGCTTTCACAGGACAGATTCCATGTTTGCACCGACAGTGGCGATATGCACAGATATGGATATACAGAGGATCGGCCCACACCAGCATGCTCAAAAGTATGTCTGGCTTTCCATTCACCTTCGTTTAAAACCCCTCACACCCTTTACTGGAGTGGGAAGAGCATATTCCATACTGGATTAGCGAGTAGGTGGCTGTCTTCGTTTGCAAAGACAGGTGTCTGCCAGGGAAAGCTGGGGCTTCCCTTGGAATGGAGAATGTAAAGCCTTCCCCCCAAGTTATTATAATTTTGCAATTAGGGGCTTTCAGGTAAATATATGTGAACAGGAATAACAGTTTTTTACTAGGAATATTAAAAATTCAAATGTAATAGTACAAAAAAACCCAAGCAAACAAACAAAAAAATCCTGGAAACCCTGACAGAGTCAGAATACGACCTGACACCCTGTTGGTCAGGGTGTTGGAAGCAGTCCAAAATAAATCCTCCTGGAGTAACAGATGTGGTTCTTTTGGAGTAGAGATGATCCTGTAGAAGGGTCCAGCGGTAGTGAGATGGGTCTGGTCTTCCTCTGGGAGATCCAGTGGAAAAACAGGCTGCCATGGTATTTCTGATTCTCAGTTTTTATCTAGGTAGGAACGGTTTGCTCCTCCTGCTGGGTGGAGCATCTCACAATGGGATGATGTAATGTTTTTAGTCATATAGTGAGCCTTAATGGCCCATTAACAGAAGAAATCCCCTGGAGGGAGGATGGGTTGTGGGAGAGATAAGGAACACTGCCCCACCTGGCTTTAACAGCTGCCCCATTAGCAGAAGGCACCTGCCCCCAGCCCCTGGAGTTATGAGGAATGCGTTATGCAAGAGATAAAGAAAAACACCTCCCCAGCTGGTTTCAACAGGTGGAAAACAGAATACACATTTTTGGTTACATATTGCAACCCGAGACAGTGGCAAATAACCTGGCAGTGAGCAAAGAGCTGAGCTTCTTCTTTGAGCAGTCACTGCTACAGGCACAGGAGTAGAGGCACGTGCCTCCAGCCAAAGGACAGATGCTTTCCACCCCACACACGACCAACATGCTTGTCTCTGTTGGGGCACAAGCACACAGCCCATAAGAGAGACAAAGTTTATTTTACTGTCTTCTGAAAAATATTGTTTCGTGCAGTAAAGGAGTTCTAGATAATTGAACAGAAACTTACGGGCTGTTCCCCATCTGAAATGCTGAAAATAAAAACTTCACTGTCAATAGAGAGGATTACTTAGTGGTGTGAATCTCTCATTTGCTATATAGAGCATCAGTTAAATGACAGAACTGAATTTCAGTAGCATTTTTTAGAGAAATTTACCAAGTGGAGGTACTTCTGTTGGGATCTTTTTTATTGTCCTGCTTGTTCCATGTAGCAAGAAGTGATGTCTCTGTACTAGCAAGCATTATTCTGCATAATGACTGACTACCTAATTCCGTATTTCCATCCATACATATTGCAAACTATGTAAAATTGTTTCTATTTGAATATTTTGTAAGCGATTTCAGAATAGAAAATACTGTTGAAGTACTTGCTACATCAATGACAGCTTAGAAAGGATCTTCCAAAATTAAACCAAATTTAATTTCTTCCATATCTTCAATATAATATACCTGGCAGTATTCAAATTATACAAGCAGTTTTCAAGCCAAGCCTTGTAATTGTACTGTAATAAACAGGAATAGGTATTTTTCTTGCATTGAATATACAGAAAAAAACTAATTAAAATTAATTATGTATTGTAAAATACCAACAAAGGACAAATATTAATTTCTGCCTCTTTGAAGGCTACTCTTTCCTTTGGTTCAAAAAGTGTTTGGATTGAATTGATGAAACAGTTGAACAAAATTCTTTATAAAATATGAAGTACAATGCTTTAAATAAAGCAAGCAATGTTTTAAAGTGAATAAACTGAAGCTATTGCTTTAGGTATACCGTAATATGCAATAATTAAGAGATTCAAAGTTACCCAAGTATCTTTCATCTATTTGGTTATTTTCCACTGTTGATGTTTGCATTATTTACTAAGACAGAATTTAAGTGAAAACTCTGTGACTTTCAGATCTTAAGGGCTAGCTTAATCAAAGCTCGTAAGAGTAATTTGTAAAATAAAAAAAAAAAACTTCTCTCTTCCAGAATGAATAAAGAATCACATACTTAAGTTCAGTCATTTCTTATTTTAAAATTAGAAGAAATAAAAACACAGCATAGTTAGGGGAAGGCTATATTGCAGAACTCTTCTGTTTCAAGGTCATTAATCCTTTCTTCTTGAAACATTTGATTAAAGATGTGATAACATTAGAATACTACACATCTCCTGTTGGGGCTTCTGAAATCCTATGACACTTCAAGGAAATGTTCATAGCAAGATAAGTGCAGAGTAAGGGAAAATTTAGTCCATTACCACAAAAAGTAGACGTTTGATTTTTCATCTGCTTTTAATGCAATATGGCAGGTCCTTTGTTTTCCATTCCTAAGGGTAAAAATTGTTTAAAACTCCATAATTTGTAAATGTAAAGTAGCATTAATGATTTAGTAAGTAATATCAGTGGTTCAACATTGAACAGAAGTAGAGCAAACCTTTTCAGTTCAACAAACTCAGAATTATAGAATCTTAGAATGGTTTGATGATCTTAAAGATCATCTTGTTCCAACCCCCGGGCCATGGGCAGGTACACTTTCCACTAGAACCGGTTGCTGAAAGCCCCATCCAATTTGGACAGCTCTGAACTTTTTTCTAACAGCCCACCATAAACCTTGCAATTAAATATGTTGATTATAGATTTTTCATGCCAAAATGTAAGTCAAACACTCATGCATGACTTTGGATTTTTCAGAAACTTACATGCAATATTGGGTTCAGCAAATAGCTGTAATCACCATAATCTGCCCAGGATTAAATTACAACGATATTCTGAATACATCCACTTCTTCTCATGCATAGTTGCCCCATTACCAATAGATGGGAAGCAGGGTATAAACTTATATCCTCACAAACACTCTCATTCAGAGTAGAAGTGGCCATTTTGGGGCCTTCTACTCACCTGACTTGTATCAGTAAATCTATAGCACACTTATGGTTTGCTTTCTTTCAGGACAATTACCTCTGTAATCATTCTCTCTTCTGTATCTGGAGGTAGAGCATGACTGCGCCCTAACATACAGTACGATGGTAATACAGCTAATTAAAAGTAGTTTTATGCAATGCATTGTGAAAAAAACAATTCATATTTGTATTCACAGATCCTGAACTAATTCTGATCTTTAGTTTTTGGGAAACATGTTTTCACAGCGTCTCAGCTGTTTCCTACTGAACTAGAAGCTGTCTTCCACAAGCTCTTCTGCTTTGTAAATCTTCTAGAACTACAGCGATATGAATAGTCTAAGCAGTAAAAATGACCACATTTTTAATAGGATATATGAAAACATTCTAGCAATGCCATGGCGCTTAGTATGAAGACCCACTACTACAAACCATGATGTGAGACAGTGAAGAGCTGTTTGTTCATGTTTCTATGGTATATGATTAACAAGTACAGGCTCTATCATTAAGTGATCAGTAATATGGCATATTTCTGAAACCTGCTGAGACTTGAGGAAAATTCTAGGCTGTGCTGTAATTGACCTAATAGCTGATATTCTTGTAAGCATTTATGGAAAATATTGCACTAATGCTGGTTGGATTCCCTGTTTGCTTGGCTCTAGTTCATCTACAATCATCATGGAATCATGGAACAGTTTGGGTTGGGAGGGACCTTAAAAACTGATCTAGTTCTAGCACCCCTGCCATGGGCTGGGACACGTTCCACAAGACCAGGCTGCTCAAAGCCCTGTTCAACCTGACCTTGAACACTGCTGAGGATGAGGCATCCACAGCTTCTCTGGGCAACCTGTTCTAGTGTCTCATCACCCATAAAGAATTTTTTCCTAATATTTAATCTAAACCTACTCTCTGTCAGTTTAAAGCCATTACCCCTTGTACTGTCGCTGTATGCCCTTGTCAAATGTCTTTCTCCCTTGTAGCCCTCTTTAGGTACTGAAAGCGCTGTAAGGTCTCCATGAAGCCTTTTCTTCTCCAGGGTGAATAAACCAGCTCTCTCAGCCTGTCTTCATGGGAGAGGTGCTCCAGCCCTCTCATCATCTTTGTGGCCTCCTCTGGACTTGCTCCAACAGGTCCATGACTTTCTTATTTTGGGAGCACTGGAGCTGGATGCAGCACTCCAAGTGGGGTCTCAAGAGTAGAGGGGCAGAATCCCCTCCCTCATCCTGCTGGCCTTAAGGCTGGTTTTGATGCAGCCCAAGATGAGGTTGGCTTTCTGTGCTACAAGTGTGCATCGCCAGTTGTTGCTGAGCAACAGAGCAGGTAAAATTATTTACCTAGGTCAGCAGTTTCCAGGTCTGGCATAATCTCTTTCTTTAAACATCTACAATGTTCTTTTCTGAGGCACTAAGCATGTGATGCTCTTCTCATTCTAGACCATTCTGCCAGCACCCTCTCCTCAAGCAAAAATCAGACATAGGCACTATCTTTAGCTTGTGGCTGAAAGGCAACTTGGTTGTGATTTCCACTATACTCTAAGTGTATCAGCAGTACTGATTTAGACATGTTTTCCCACTTCTCCCAGCCTCTCACTTCTTCATCCTGACCTGTATCACATCTGGAATGCAGACTGAAGATGAGTTTTTCGTATTTAGCATTGGAACAGGGGTAGGATGACATACTGAGCATTCTTGTGATTGCAGCTCTACAAGCACAAAGATAAGCATGGCCCCTGCCCAGCTGAGCTTGCTGTCAGTGTATCTCCTGGTGAAGATCCTTCCTCACATATGAGAAGTATAAAACTTTTATAAATACAAATAAAAATTGAGGAAATAAGGATTAATAATGCCTCTAAATTTTGAAACAAAATGTAAAGGAGTGTCAAATTTGAAGGAAATGGTAGGAATATTCCCTCATGCTTTTGATTATAGGATGCTATGGAGAAAATTCATTCATAGGTCATAAGAATTTTACAATTTCTTCTAAATGGATAGTAGAACTATATGGGTTATTCAGATTAAATCAGACAAATACCCTTTTTTCTGCATTCTCTCATTTTGGTAAATAATGATAACCATTCCTGAAACTCATAGTCAAAAGATAATGGTGATAAAATACTTAGTCCTTATCCTATCTCACAAAAAAAATGTTAGGAGTATCAAAATGGGATTGGATTTGATTGATAAAATAAAACTGTAGGCAAGAGGACCATCATATTTAATAAAATTAACAACTAGATGCCTTATCACTTCCTTTTCTGATTTTTGATTTGTTTGCTATAGCATCTCTTTGCCAATTAATGCAATTGCTACAGGGCAATTCTTATGCTATGAATAGAGCAGCATGACCAAACTCTACAGAATAAAAATGGTTATTTAGGAAAAAGAGGAAAGCTGGGGACATCTAAAATGAATTGCATCAGTGAATTTCTAAATGAAATGCATCAGTGACCATAGCAAGGCTTAAATGTGGCTATAATGTCTTTATGCTGCATGACTTTAAACATTTTAGGGGAACCAGTCTTAAAGTGGCTCCCTTAGATACTATCATAAATCTGTTGAAGAAGGAAGTATGGTATGTTGTTTAAAGCACAGGACTCTGAGTCAGAGGATGTAGATTATGGCCCTTGTACTGATAACTACTGACTGTGGCTTCCTCATCTTTAAATTGGGAAATAGTACTTAACTAGACATAGGTAACTAGGAGACAAGTCATTATTACTTATAACATTGTGATTGTAATAATCAGAATAAAGCCTTCAGCAGTACTGATTTATAAAGAGATCTGTGGGAAAGAAGCAAATCACTTGTTTGAATTCCAGAAACTTGTTCTAAGACAAAGTGAAATTTTTTTCTGCTGTGTTGATGGAACTTCAGGAATGCAAAGTAC
This sequence comes from Brachypodius melanocephalos, assembly GCA_013398615.1. Classification (NCBI taxonomy): domain Eukaryota; kingdom Metazoa; phylum Chordata; class Aves; order Passeriformes; family Pycnonotidae; genus Brachypodius; species Brachypodius melanocephalos. The sequence continues at coordinate 43,849,939 of VZSR01001283.1, read as the reverse complement.
CAGTCATTGCCTTCATTAAGCAACAGCCATCTAAAGGTCACTGGGACTCTAAAGTAGAACTATGATCTCATAGCTGCAGTTTTTGCCCTTCCCTGTCCACACCCTTTCCCTGTTTATGAGTGTTACGCTGCAAGGTATTGATGGCTTTCATCCTCCATATATATGCAGCCACTTATCTTGTAATGATGTGTAGGCTAACTATACTCCAGAAGGTCTTGATATTGGAAACTGCCCAGACTTAAGAGTATATCTTAAGACTGATCAGAATGAGAGCTTATGAGGGAGGAGGCTTTCTCTGGACAGGAAAGTGCACCCAGTGCAAGGCTAACTCATGCTAAGAGACCAAATGCTTGCAAGTGTATATGGGCATTATTATGTTATCCTTGGGGGAAAACAAGCACTGAGGAACTCACCCAGATATAAGTATGGCACCACTGCCTACCTTTTGTATTCACTGTAGGATAAAATACCTTTTCTTAATGTAAAATTAAGTCATCTACAACTTATTGTATTATTTGATTGAGCTGGGGTTTTACTTGTTGCAGGGGAGCAGGAGTGCACCCAGTAACTGTTAACATAAATAACTACAGACCATATAACATATAGTCACATTTTGTGACTACAGCAGATGTTTGTAAAAGAAGCTCCAAAGGGTACCCCCATTTGGGTTGCACTGAAGGTGACTGGGCACAGCCGAATGAGAACAACTCCATTACCTCCTTCCCTATGCCTCTGCCTGGGAAGGCCTGGCTGCTGTTGCCACAGCATCTTTGGATTGCATACAGGAACGTTTAATATTGGACAAGCTGCCCCTCCCAGTGGTGACAGGAGTGGTTAAGTCTGATTTCCCAGGCTCTACCCTTTTCCTCTTATGCCACACCACTTTAGATGTTCATGAGATGACAAAGACAGCTCTACTTAGTACAGAAAACTTTCAGTACGGAATGATCACCTGCATTACAGCAAAACTTGTGGTCTGCTAGAACCTGAAAACAAATACAATTTTAAAAGCACTTTTACCATTTCTTTTACGGTGTCATCGCCTGGCAGCTTATGAAAATATCAGGCTTGGAGCCTTAGCTCTCTGGAACAAGGGGCAGAAGAAAGGGGGAGATAAGCACAAGGGCTGAATACTCCCTTTTGGTCCCCAGACCAGCCAGCCTGGCAGGCTGAGTGCCTGTGTAACTCGTCTGAGCCATGCTGGGCTGAGTCAGCAGAAAGCAGGCGTGATATGAACAGCTGATCCATGATTACACAACAGAAGAATCTGTTCCTTTTGCTGCCAATAGAGACATTTCTACTTTTGCTACAGAGAAGCTACATTTCACTTTATTTAAAGCAGCAACCCTTAGGGTGAGTTGAGAACAGGACCCGGTAAGGCATTACATGCCTGACTGCTGTACCACCTTTCTCAAGGCCACCACTTTCACTGCCATGTCACAGCTTGTGTTCCCAGCTGTTGAGGTTTTCCCTTGCCACAGCCAAGCTCCGCAGCCACATCTTGAGTGCTCGAGGTCACTGCCTTCCTGAGGTCCCACTGCATGTGCTGACACTCCGACATCCAGGGGTTTATCCTGGAGCAGGGGGCCCTTCTCCCCTCAGGCAGCTGTCCCAGGGATACTGAACCCTGCATCTCATAGCCTTAGAGGTCGAATGATACTGAGCCTCTCAAGATTTGTGTCCCTCAAGGTTTAAATAGGGGATTGAATTAAACTTTGTACCTTTTTTCGTTGTTAAACAGTAGCTGTAGCTGGAAAGATATGATTAAATATTGCATTGTAAACATCTTATGGTGCCAAACTCTTTCTGGTAGTGCCCAGCAACAGGGTGAGGAGCAACTGCCATAAACTAAAACGCAAGAAGTTTCACATCAACAGAAGGAAGAACTTCATATTGAGGGTGGCAGAGCACTGGATCAGGCTGCCCGGGGAGGTCATGGAGTCTCCCCTCTGAAGACATTTCGAACCCACCTGGACATGTTTCTATGTCACCTCTTCTTGGCAGGAGAAGATAATCTTCTTTCCAACCCTAACGCTGCTGTCATTCCATCCGTTTGCACGCTTGGCTAATCTTTCGTTTGGAGAATAAAAGAAGATAATGCCAAGAGGGTCTGTCCGGACAAGAGCCGCCACGGGTGAAGCCGGCAGAACTCAGCTGACCCCAGACTCAAATGGAAGGAAGAACTGCGCCAGCGGATTAATTAGCACCACAGGCGAGAGATATAACAAGCAAATAGGAATTTGAGTACTAATTAATGAGAAAATTATTTAATTTAGAACCAGTAAACGTCGATGCCTTTGTTTGTTAATATGTGTAAACAGCGTAAAGTTTTGACGACCGGTGAGCCCGCCTTTCGCGGGTCACCACCGCCCCCTCGATTTGCGCCCATCTCGGTTGGCGCTTCCCTCAGGAGCCGCTCCTCCCAGGGGCCGCTCCCTTCAGGCGCCTCTCCCACAGCTCCCCGCTCGCGGGGGCGGTGCCGGGAGAGCGGCGCGGGAGGCGGGACAGGGTGCGCGCGTGCGCGCGCGGTGCTCCCGGAAGCGCGGCGGCAGCGGCGGACCGGGAAGGGGAGCCCGAGGCTGCGGTGAGGAGCGGCGGCGGCTCTGCCCGCCTGGCGGCGGCGTTGGCGACCATGACGAACTTCATCTCGGTGCAGCTGAAAAAGGCCTCGGAGGTGGACCTGGCCAAGCCGCTGTGCAAGTTCATTCAGCAGAGCTACCCCGGCGCCGAGGCCCAGGCCGAGCACTGCCGGGCCGCCGAGGAGCTCAGCAGGCTCCGCAAGAGCGCGCTCGGCCGCCCGCTCGACAAGCACGAGAGCGCGTTGGAAACCCTCCTCAGGTAGGAGGCCCCCCACCCCCGCCATCTTTCCCTTGCTCTATTTCCCGCAGTCCTGATTCCTCGCGGAGCCCCGGCGGCAACTCCGGGCCCTGGGCGTGGCGGAGCTGGAGCCAGGTGCGGGCGGGCCCAGGTGTGGGCGGCCTTTCCTGCCGGGAGGAAGCGGCCGGGGCTGCCGGGCCGGCTCCGGCGGCCTGTGGGATGCAGGCGGCCCGGCCTTCGGGTGTCCTGCAGCATCCCGGGGTCCCCGGCCCCCGCCGTGCCCTCGGGTGTCGTGGGGTGTCACATGATGGCAGCGCAGGGCGGGGAAGGCCTTGTCCCCATCAACATCCTCTTTCCAGTGTTTGTGTCGTGCCAGTAGCTCTTAGATGTAGGTAGAAATTGTAAAACCACAGCAACGTTAAGGGCTTGGAAGAGAGCTTAAAGATCATCTAGTCCCACCCCGCCCCCGCCATGGACAGGGACACCTCCCTCTAGACCGGGTTGCTCAAGGCCTTATCCAGCTTGGCCTTGAACAGTGCCAGGATTGGGGCATCCACAACCTCCCTGGGCAAGTCCCTGTGCCAGGGCTTCGCCTTCCTCACAGAAGGAAGTTTCGATTATAAATTTCCTGTCTTCCGGTTTGTACCCATGACAGACTGTTTTATTTTCCATAGAGGGTTGGTGTTTCTTTCTTTTGAGTGTTACCTTTGCTATTACAGCTTTCTTTTCACTTCCTTTTCCATACCGTGTGTGGATTTGTTTTTGTGTTTTTGTTATCAGCATGACTTCCTTTTGTTTTCTATGTTTAGCAGCTTCTTACTGTATTTGTAAAGTCACATCTGTTCTTTTTTTCTGCTCAACACAGTTGGTTTGTTATCAGAAAGTTTAGTGGTGTCTCTGTGGTTCTGGAGTTACCATAGGTTAGATGAGCAAAAGATTCACCTGTGTCTTCTGCCTGGTGAAGTGCGTAAAGCCTGCATTAGGACTAACAGCTCCGTTGTACTGTCTCTCTAAAACACTTACCGATTGCAGTATTGAGAAGAAAGAGAATGAGCTACTGGAGAGGGTCCAGAGGAGGGCCACGAAGATCATTAGGGATGTGGAGTATCTCTCTTACAACGAGCTGGGCCTGTTTAGTCTGAAGAAGACTGAGAGGAATCATATTAGTGCAGATAAATACCTCAAAGGCGAGTTTTAAGATGATGATGGTGATCCCTTCTCAGTGGTGCCCAGTGATAGGTTGATGACCAAAGGCCATAAGTTAAAACAAGAAGTTTTACCTCAACATGAGGAAGAAATTGTTTATGTTGAAGGTGACAGGGCATGGGAACAGGTTGTCCAAGGAGGATGCGGCGTCTCTGTCTCTGGAGACGTTCAAAACGTGCCTAACAAGTGCCTTGTTAAAAAGAAGGCAAGTTTTGTGAAATAAGTTACTGATGGTTTTTGAGCTTGTCAACCCTTCATTGTATATTTGGACTGTAAAAGCTCTGACTCTACTGATTGTGTTTTACAGTAGCTTTGTAGTTCCCTGTTCTATTTCTTTCTACTGCTGTATGTGCTTTTGAAGGTACTTGTGTTTATGCCTTTGAAGGTCAGGGAAATTGTGAGTGTCTGTGAACTGAAAGAAGGTGGTCTTTTCTAGCCAAACTGAAAAGCATACTATTATATTCCCTTGCATGCTGGAATTGAGCTTCCTTTTCTGAAGGTGCCAGTCAGGTTTATTGTTAGTCTCTGTCTGAAATCTCTGTTTGGCCCAGCAACATTGTGCGACTTCACCCTAACAGTTGCTCTGCAGTGCTAAAAGAAGGCAGCCCACGTTTCAGTTCTGATCCTTACACCTTTCTGGAAGGCAGAATGCATGCATGGCATTCTGAGCAACTTGAATGAGTTCAGTGGAAGATCAGAGGAACATCAGAGCTGGTGCAAAATAAATAAAAGTAGTTTTGCAGAAAGCCAAGAGGCTGAGCAGATCCTCCCTGTTTCAGAGCCAGCAGATTATTAAATGAATTTACCCATAGTATGCAACTTTACCTCAAGTTTTCCCTCTGAATAATCAAGGGAAACCACTTGAAATTGCATAATTACCAGCTTTGAATCAATTCCACGTACAGTGATCTCTCTGCTGGTGATTGGTGATCAGCAGATGGATTTACCTGGCCCAGATGCTGTTGCAGTAGACTGGATCTGTTGAATGTGGCTCTGAACTGATGTAAACATGAAGTGATATTCCTCCAATGGAGAAATTCCTCTCTTAAAACATCTGCATTTTAGATTGTATTGCTTGAGAATACTTGTTCCTTATATAGTGGAAGTGAGATAAGATGAAGGTCTGAATTAACCGTGAGTTAGAGAAGATCAATTAAATGTATGTTTTCTCTTATTTCTAACAAGTTAGGAATGTTTGGTCCATGCCTGCCCATTTACATTTGTTACAGTTACTAGTAAGTTTGCTCTTACTCTGTAAGAATGTTCTGACATATATTATTTTAATTATTCTGTAAGACACAGTTATTTTAAACTGTCTGCACATGCAGAAGTTTGAAATATCTGGCTGAGATATACAAGTGCCTAAATGCCTTGTGTTTCCTCTGAAAATCTCCTTACCTCTCCAACTTCCAGTGTCTTCCTTTTGGTATTTAAGAGCAATACTCAGTCTTAATGCTTAATTTTATTAAAGTTGGAGTTTAAAACTTTGTTGGTGAAGTAAGGTTAGAAGAAGTAATTAGAACATGGCCACCATTTGCATAGCTTTACTTCCTTGTGGTTTTTTATAGACCATGACACCTAGTAGAGCATTGTAGCCCATTGAACTGTTAAGAAATGAGGGCTTAGTCTTCTGTGAACTAGTCTAGGATTTGCCCATGGTTTTGTAATTTCTAGAAGCCTAGTTTTGCTGACTAATCACTACAGACTTTTTTTTTATTTTGTGGAAAAAATGAACTCTGTTGGAGCCACATTTACCTAGGCAGACATTGACCAGTAAAGTTTGAAAGTGTGCAATGTGCTGTTGTTCAACTGCTGAATGGAAATGAGAGAAGCATTTGAGACAGACTGTGCCCCTTTTCACTGGGTAACTAGGAAAAATCTCAGCCTCTTTCCAAGCTTTCTTTGTTTTGTGAGAATATGAGGGCTCTGAAGGTGACGTAGGTGAGCTTGGTACAGATGTTTCCTCTTAAATTCTGTCATAGCAGATTTGATTTAGTGGTGTGGGTTTTTTTTTTTTTGTTGTTGTTGTTGTGTTTTTTTAGTGCTGAGTATAATTATAGCTTCAAGGGATTCCTTGCTGCCTCCAATATTAAATATAGCCTGGACTTAATTTCCTTTTTCTGGAGACATGGAATATTGGTGCAAGTTTAATTGGTGTAATTTTGCTAGCAACTCCTGCAGTTGTTTCTAAAAAAGAAAATTGGCAAAAAGAAGGGCAGTTGGGGGAGTGCATGGTTTTATTTTGAATACTCAAATTGTCTTAGGACTGAAAGTTGCAGTTGTGGTTTCCAGCTGTGAGTTCAGGACTCTGGTTCTTATCTTGAAGAGCAAAGACAGATCTTTAGTCTTTTTGATGTTCTTTTGAAGGAGATTTTTCTTTATGATTCTTTGGAGGAGGCACAGGCACGGTGAGTTTAAGCAATACATATATTTTAGTTAATTTCTAATTTAAACCTTGACTTCCTACTCATTTGATGGCTGTTTTTTTACTAGCATTTAGGAGTGTATAATACTGGTTTTGATGAGAGATTGCTGTATTCTGAGCACTAGAGCTGTGTTGCTGACATGTGCCCCCCCTTTGGCTGCTGCAGTTGTAGTTCCTTACTGGCACGGCCAAAGACAGCACTCCTCTGTGTTGTGCCCTGTGTCCTCTGTATCTTGATAGTTCAAATTACTGTAAATTGAGTTTTAAATTACATCTTTTTATTTACTGTCATCTTTTGTGTGTAACTGACTTGTGTATCCATTGTGGCTTTTCCTGTGGTAGTTACTTTCTGTTTTGGTAACTGTTTTGTGCTGTTTTGTTGTTAACATCTTCATTTACCATTATTATACGTTTAGTTTTATGCATACTGTTATATTTATACGATTTATATTTACAAAGCTAAAAAACTTTACATGGTTGTTTTCTGGGTTTTTTCTTTTGTCTGCAGAGTTTTAAAGAGCTCTTAAATCTTGAGTAGAAGTTCAAGTTCTCTAATGAGAAGAAGTAACATCACACGCTTAAAATAGTAAAGAAAACAGTAACGTAAATTCTGAACTTGTTTAAAACCAACCAAACAAAAAGCCCTATTTAGGAGGAGTATACACCTCTCTGGCTTATTTTGTCTGTGGTTATGTTGACACAAAGAATAGTCTGTTTGCAGGGAGCTGAGGCTTGGGCACACCCAGCTTCACAAGGACATTTGACAAGCTTTGCTCCTTTACTTGGTCCTCATGGTGGATGAGGACAGTGTAATCGTGGAATGTGGGAAGACAGCTTGGCTTTAGTGGTGGCTTTTGGTTAAGAACTTAAATTGAGTCGAGGAGACAGCATGCAAAGTCTCCTTTTCTTTGTGATACTGTGTGAAAAAAAGTGTGTTGAGACCAGATGAAGGCAATTTAAATATATAGGTTGCAGTGATCTTCAGGACTAGTTATTATTTTTAACTATACCTTTCACAAAGTTTGTCAGTTGTTTAATCTTGATTAAATTGCTATCGCAGTAAATATTTGCAGACTTTTTTTTATCCTTACAAGCAATTTCTTTCAATTCAGTTATTGATGGAAGTCCTGTTGCTGTTGCAGATTATTGTAGTTTTCGATATGGCTTGATGTATTGTGTCTTAAATTGCAGTGGTTCAGCTGAAGTCAGAAACCTGTAGTCTGATCTACATTGGCAGATACAATTAACTGAAGAATACATGAACATTATTTTTATTGTATATGAGCTTTGGAAATTCTTCTTTAATTTTTAGCAGATGTTTATTGTTTGTACAACACAGGTCTTGTACATGTATCTCATGCCTGTATCTGTTGTGATCAGTATTTAATAGTGTAAGGAACTGAGAACAATGTGAGTCCTGTTTCACAGACTGTGAAAGCCGTGACTGCAAGGTGTTTTGTATATTGGGAATATAAATTCTTTATAAAGCAATTTGACCAATGTAATGCTGGGCACATATCTGTATGGCCAGTGCTACAGGAAGAGTATAGGAAACAGGCTTCACATGTTATGTTGTTAGCAGTTTAAAGGTTTCATGTTCTGCATCCAGCCTGTCATGTTTAACAGATGGTGCAGGTAGGGCACCACTCAGGAAAACATTGATTTCCTTACTGTTGCCTGGATAGTTTGTGTAAGGGACTGTGCTATACTCATTATATTATCTTTTTGCATCCTTCCTTAAACATCTTGCACTGTGAGTAGACAAAATATTGGCACAGAGAAATTGTGGGTTTAATTCACTGACTACTAGAATATAATCCAGTGAAAATTAAGTTTGCAACTAAAGAATTTTTGTTGGTGATTAGTCTCTGCGATTGGTACTGTGCAAGGCAAATGGCATCTATTTCAAAGACATTGAAATTGGGTTGTAATATTCAGATTGGGAGAGTACAGTGTAGCATGTTAATATTATGTTAAATGCTGTACTTAACTTTCTTTTGCAGCATGACTTAATGTACTCATTGTCTGCCTGTATGTATACAGGGACTCCTTTGCATGGTACTCTTTTCTAATCCGCCATCCACCAGGTAGTGATACCTGGATCAGCTTTGCCTGTGATACTGTTTTACTTCTGACTGAGACCGGGTTCCCACGTTATCTGTGAAAAACTACCTCCTACTGAGCTTGTTCTCTACTGAAAAGATCCTTTTGGACAGAAATTGTCTGTCCTGCAAATCCTCCATTGCTGCAAATGAGCTTCTTTACTTACTTGTGTGTAGGATTTCTGTGCCCTTCGCCATACCTTATGTGCCAGTTTAATAAATGAAAACTATTGATTTCATTTATCTAATAGCTGTGTGTTCTTTTTTTTTTTTTTTGTAGATATTATGATCAGCTGTGTGCAATTGAACCAAAGTTTCCATTCTCTGAGAATCAGGTAAGAAGACTACTGAACCATGGCACCTATGATGTGTGACTTCCAAGCCTGTACCTAGTCCTCTAATGAGTACTTTATTTGAACAAGACATCTAATCTCTCTGAGCCTTATTTTCCTAATCTCTGTTTATTTTCTAGTCAGCGCTCACTTACTGTCTATGCTGAAACTTCACCTCTAGTGGCCATAGTTGCCTTTGTTTTACAGATTGAGAAACATTTTGGCTTTGGCTAGTGATCACTGTGGTCTAGGGCACCAAGAGCTGGGCTGTGCTGATTCCTTTTCAACTCTCTGCTTTCGAAGAAGTCTATTTCATACTATGTTCTAAAGGATTTTAAATTTGTCATTTCTATGGGAAAACCTATAGAAATGGATGGAATATGATCTTTGTTTTTTGAAGCAGAGCAGATGTTGCTTTCACAACAGTTAACAGAATAATCCATTTAAGAACTTATCACTTTATTCCTGCCTCTGCATGACACAGTTTTTTATATAGGTATGGTGTTCATTAGGATTACTGTTTTTTTCCCCACCATATTTCTTTAGAACTATGTGTCTAGAGAGAAATTCAGTTTAACTTCTCCCTATTGAAGGCTTCTTCAGATGGAGACTGGAGTAGGAGGCTGTAGGCTCCTGTATTTTGTTGGAAAAAGGTGTGGGTTTTCTTTCAATGTGTTTACAAATATGACAGAATTTGTATTTCTTTATCAAATGAACAAATCATATTTAAATAGTAATATTATGATGGAAAGGAAAAATTTCTTTCAGTCTGACAGGCTGTAAGTAATTTTAATCTGTTTTGAACTTGTACATGGGTTTTGCATGTAGCTGCATTCGCTTGCAGCCAAGAACTGCACTTGGGTTTTCAGTGAGCAAATCCTTTGCTATGGTAATCTACAAACCCTAAGACAAGGAAAACTGGAAAACTTAGACAGCAAGATCTGCATGTCTGTAAACTGTTCCACCTAAGGGGAGAAGTAGTCAGTGGAAGCAGCAATGCAACTGGGGACCAGGACATCCTGCACTAGCACTGCTGCTAGAGGAAAATACACTGTCAAGCAGTACTGTTGCTCTTTCTGAAGTAATTCTCCCCAAGCACTTTAAACTGAAGAAGTTTGCCATCTTTCCTAGTTTGATACCAGTTGCCAACAATTACTTGATCAGATGAATAGGGAATCAAATTGTGGAACTTGAAAGCAGATTCTATAATCTGCATTGCCTCTGAGGTATATGCTGGAAGTATAAATAAAATGCACTGTTTTTACCTGCATTTTCTTTTCTGAGGGCATTTCCTGATAGTGCTGCTATTGAATTCACTCATAATAATGAGTGGATTTTTGTATTGCACGACAGATTCAAATACATGGGTAATTTGACACACTGGAAACTGCCTGGTTGGGTGGTTTCCTTAAACTGTGATTATACCAACACATCAGGCTTACTGGGAGAGGGTATCTTGTTCATATCCAGTGCTCAGAATATGAATGGAGCTGAAAAGTAATTCTGATAATTTCTGTCTTGTCTACTTTGAAATGTTTCGAGTGAACTGACGGGAAGGAAAAAATGTGGCATAATTTTGTTTTGAATAATTCCTGATGATTTCCTGAAACTTCCAGAATATTTGTCATGAAGTGAATGAAATGTTTTATGCATTTAGAATATAAGAGCTAAATAAATAAATTTGCAGTATTTTAAGATTATATTTGATTTTAGAGGTAAAGATCTTTCTTTTTCACAACTTCCAGGTTTGTGTAACATTCACGTGGAAAGATGCTTTTGATAAAGGATCACTTTTTGGAGGATCTGCCAAATTGGGTATGTGAATGTAGCAAAAAATCAAGTATTAATGATACTTGAGAATATTTTTATGTAGTACAATTAATAGTCTTTCTAGCATTCTCAACATAGCTTTCAAATGAATTCAACTATATGGGTAACAAATGAATCACTTCAACATTGATAATGAACAAATAAGCACCATGCAACGTATTTTTACAAAATTGAGATTTTAAATGAGATTTCCAGAGGCACAAATAGATGTGCAGTCTGATCATAGTTGTACTGTCTGCTTCTCAGATGTTTTTTGGGAACAACTCCAATTGATACTAATCAAAATTGCTCATGTTAACATTAAGATTCAGTAGATTTTGGGTAATGCAGCTCTTCATGTTCTAAACGAGTAAGATCATATGAAGCGTGCTTGTGAGTGAGTCTGCTCCAGAAGGGGAGTGATGATAGCTGGCTTCAGTAACTCGGTCTTAATACCACATTTTGTTCAAGAGAATAGAATTTGCCTGTGCTCCAAAATTACTCTTCTATCACTTTTTTTGAAATATTTTCTTACAGATTTGAGCACTTGGAAGGAAACAATGGTATTTTTTTTTCCCACAAACATAACCACTTTGAGTCTGATTTGTTTTAGTCATAGAGGGACAATTCTGCACAATTCAGGGTCATGAAATGGATTTGGGACACTTGCCAATATAGAAGACTAAATCCTTTTGCATGAGTGAGAAGCAGTTCAGTTGTGTCATCATTCTTTAGTATTTCTATTTATACCTAAGTGTTCATCATGATCAGCACTGCAAGATGACCATTGCAATTTTGAAGTTCCAGGCAAAGCCTGAAAAAATGTTTGAACTTTACTCTGGTTTTATTTTTATTAAAGTTTTTGCCTATACAGCTCTCCATTAGCAACTACTGAAAGTCTTTGCAGTTTTCTGTGTTCTGAATACACATGCTAACAGTTGTGCTCATGTGAACTGTATCTGTAACAATGTACCACATACCTATGCATACTCAGATGATCCTTGCATTCTGTTCCAACTGTTCTAAGAAATCCTGGATAATTGGAAACCTTCCTGAAGATGCCTTTTTTTTCCCTCAGAATTTGATTTGTTCTTTTTCCTTTGGGCCTAACATTTAATGAGGATTGAATCTGTTTCATTATAAAGTTCAGAATGTTTAGGTATGATGTAAACTAGTCTGTGAATCATCAGAGATCTGTAATAATTGTGAGGAAAAAACCCCAGTAACTATAACAATGATTACCATAAGCGTTTGAATAAATGTGATGTTACTGCAGCTTGAGTAAGCTTGCTTGTCTGCAGGTTAGTTATATACTAGTCTAAATAATCTGCAAGGTAGATGGTGAGAGATTTGTACAGCAGTCTGTGTCAAATATCAAAGAAGTTTTAAACTGAGATGTGAGTAATACTCAGTTAACAAGCAACGGGATAAGGGTAATTTTGAAACTTTAAAGCAGATCTTGGTGGAAAGAAATTAACAAAAGGAGATCGGAATTGGTGGTGAGGTTTCTCAGTGTAAAGCAAAACTATTAGTAATCAAGGAAGCAAAATTTCTCTTGACTTCTAAGAGGGGTTTCCAGATAGAAATTCAGCATAAAAATCCTGAGACTTCTGTGGCAACAAGATGCGCGGATGTGACTTGGTGGTTCTTGCTCTTGCTGTGGTGCCGAACTGTTTGCTCCCCACCTTCCCCTGGATCCGAAGTCTGTATCACAGTGGTGGCTGACAGATACTATGACTGCTTGAAAAGTGACCGAGTTCACAGCATGGCACCTAATCTGAAATTTATTGACTAAGTTAATAAGTAGTGCTGTAAACAGATGAGCCTGTGGAAAATCTGTATTGCTATAGTGAATCACACTTGAGGTGCAGTCCAGAGTATAAAGTAATTCTGCACTTTAGAAACTTTCAAGCTGTATTTTCTTTCCCGTCTTGTGTTTCAGTCTTTTCAAAGTCTAAACAACTTTTGTCTGAGTTCAAGACCTTATTCTTAGAAAAATTACAGAAAACAAACTTAGGGAAGGGAGATTATGTAGGTAAAGTAGTGATTGTGACAGTGTAACTCAAATTTGGAGTTTGGAAACAAATGGGGAAAATGGCGTGTCAGATTTAGGCTTACTTGTTGGAAACCTAGTGCAGGTTAGTGAGCACTAACATAGAAGCTTCAGAGAGGTGTTAGATAAATATGTAGCTGTTTAAGGAGGCTGGATGTCAGTGAAATGAAACAAATGTACATATTTAGTACTTCATGTTTTAAGGATAACTGTACCTGGGTTTGTGAAATTGAAAATTCACTAGTTGTCACTTCTGTATTCTCCAAGAGGGCTGTCTAGACACTTTTTGACACTGGTAGGAGACTAATACCTACAGTATTCTTTTAAGCACTTGTATAGGGCAGCTAACCTTTTGGAAGCAATTAATATTCAAAACAGTTCCTGTCCAGGTTTTTCTAGTTCTAGAAGTGTGGGCTCCATCCTCTGGGCCTATGAAGTACTGCAGGAGTCCCTTCTGCACAGTCTACCCTGCTGGCTACTGAGATCAAGTTTTAATTAAGTAAATCCTTAACTGTTTCAGTACACGTATAAAGGAGATATTTTTCAGCATTTTCGGCCTGAAACGCTAGCTTTAAAAGTGAAAAATTCCCTACGTTTCAATAGGTAGAAAACAGAACATGTAAAAGTCTTTTGTATTTGGTCAGTTATTGCAAAGTGATTATTGTATGCAAGTTCGTATTTCAAATGAACACTTGGTGATGCTTCAAGAGCCAAAAAGCTGCACTCTAATTAGAAAGACTTGGAAATTATTTTATATATCTTTTCATGCTACTGCTTTTATGCTTTGTGTTGCTTTCTGTAGTTGCTCACATGGAAATGTTTTGTGGTAGTACTAACTTTACTAGATTTTGTAAAGTCTTCAGAATGAAGATGACTTGAGCTTGAAAAGTTAAGTAAGATTGGGGGTTTGTTTGTTTTTACTTGAAACTGTTGATACCTTTACTGATAATAGTAGTGTTGGCCTCATCTGTAGGATGCTAGAGACTTAGTTTGTTTTCTTAACAGTCTGGCTAACTGTCTGTCTTGTCTGCAGCTCTGGCAAGTTTGGGATATGAGAAGACCTGTGTTTTGTTCAACTGTGGAGCATTGGCAAGCCAGATTGCAGCAGAACAGAATCTGGATAATGATGAAGGACTAAAAGCTGCAGCTAAGCACTATCAGGTACAGAGGCTCCCTGCTTCTGCTTATGAATTTAGAATTCGTATTCATAAAACATCGACAAACGTATCTCTCAATAGATATATAGTTTTAAATAGAAATAGTTTTTTGTAGTTTTAAAACTATGTACACATATATAAAAATATACATGCACATATTTTCCTGCTCTTAATTGCAAGGATGGATTGGCTATGTACCTGGTCTTGTCTCATATTTGTCAGATTTGGAGGACATAATTCTATAGTGTTCCCCGTACTCCTTCCCTCAAGTGAGTTGGTAACTAAACCTTCAGCTTAAGATTTAGTAATTTTAGCTAGTATAAATTTTAGTTTTCACAAGTATTACAGTGATAGTCTCTTACTTGGAATGTGTTAAAATCTTAGGCTGTTAGGTGTAACCATAATACCATTATTTATAGTCTGTCATGATAAGTATCTCATTTTAAGTGGCTACAAGAACAAGAGGTCCCAAGGAATTGTTTCTAGTTTCAAGGCTAAACAATAAATGGGAGACTTTTTCTTTGTATTTTTATATGTATTATATTTGTTAGTGAGAAAACGTATATGAAAAGAATGGTTGATGGTGTATTATTTTGTTTTACTTAGTTTGCTAGTGGTGCTTTTCAACACATTAAAGACACGGTTTTGTCAGCCTTGAATCGAGAACCTACAGTCGACATCTCTCCAGACACAGTTGGGACTCTCAGTCTTATTATGCTGGCTCAAGCCCAAGAAGTCTTTTTTTTGAAAGCGACAAGAGGTATATTTTAGTTTTTGGCTTGTATATTTAAGTGCATGTTACAACTTCCCCAAAACTTAGAAGTGTTTTAAATTAATAAGAGCCTGTCAAGGGTGTTTCAGAAGTTTTTATGTTTGCCTTTTCTGATTCTCCCCATGCTTCTTGCAGGTCATTAAACACAAAATACAGATTTCCCTTAAGAATTTGTCTAAGGTTCACCTGACAGTCCCATTCTCCTACCTACTTTTATATCCAAAAAACATTAGTCTTCATCTTTACAAATAATGTTACTGGATTGTATTTTTTCCCTTCCCCCTTGAAAACAACAGGCGTTCTCTGAAAGAACTGAGAGTACTAAAAATGGTGCTTAAGGGGTTTTGCAAGTACTCCCCTCCTTCTCTGTCTAGGGAGTGATTTCACGAGAATTTAGAAAGAAATGACTGTGCTAGAAACAAAGGAGATTTTTCTAAGAGTTGAAAGGAAACAAATTCTGTTTGAATGCTCCTGCTTTTAACAGAAGAACTCTTTGACCAAATCTTTTAGAATGCCCAGTTGATCTTGGAAAGGGAAATTTGCAGGTAGAACAGAAAATCATTTCTCTAGATGTTAAGGATTGATTGTGAAATACGCATTCAAAGTCTAGCTATCTTAATACAGGTACTAGAGAACTTACGCTTTAAAGAAATTTTCAGTGGAATGGTGCTATCTTTGATACAAAGTTTCTTACTCTTCTGCTCTTCTCTCTTTGTTCAGAAAAAGTTGTCCATCTAGAAGTTACAGATAGTTAAAAGTAGAACTAAGGACATAGAGGTCCCATGTGATTGCTCACAAAAGACTCTCTCTCCTGGCATAGTTTGGAATACTTTGGAGGAATTCGTGGGTTATCTTAACTGCACTGTTTCTTGTCTTCACTGGGAAGAGCCCTGAAAATTCTTGTAGCTTTTCTGCCTTCAGGAGAATCTCAACAAGTAACCGTTGTCCTTCAGCCAGCTGATAAAATTATGTTTGTTCTTCATCGTGCTCGTAGTTGTATTTTAATCTCTGGCTATTAGGACATTGCTTTGAAATAAATTTGTACAGCAAATGCCTGAAACATTTCCTTCAGGAATGGAGCAGGAGCTTCCCTCATTTTGCATGACAAATGGATTGTCACTGTCTCAATTTCTTCTTTTCCAAAGCATGAAAAATAACAAAACAAGGCTAATCCAAACCCCAGATGTGCCCAGTGCAGTGAAGATTTTTGTAATTACTCCAAAGACCACAAGTCTCACAGTGTTTGAAGGACAGTAAGGTTAATAATCATCTGATTATGAAGGCTGTAGATTTTGCTCGATTTAGGTTCTTTTCTCTGGGGGGAAAGATATTTTATGAAGAATCATGTTTGACAACACGATTAACTTCAAAAACCTATTTTTCAAGCACAAATCCTTCAAAGTTAGATCTCAAAACAGAAATTAAACTTCTTGCTGCATTGACTATTTAACCTACTCAGAATTTTCTGGGTTTTCTCTCATGTGAGACAACCCATTTATCAGCTTACCAGCTACAATGGTATTTCTGATAGAACTGAGTTTATCTAGAAGTTGAAAGGAAGCAGAAGCCAAATTATTCAGTCATACCTAACTTCATTACATGACTACAGGCCAGTTATTTTGATTTCTGAGCCTTTTGTAATGTTTTCTTTAAGTGTCTTTAAGTCTGAACATGTTTACTGTTCAGAATCAGTGATTGTTTGCTTACATTGTAGCTGCAATATTTTAAAGATACCTGAGGAAAAATTAAAGCTTCTGATGGTGGAAGATATGTTCTGAGTTGTCTGCATGGACAAATAAATCTCCTCTAACATTTTCTTTGTTAATGGAAATGTAGTTAATATGCTAGTATTTTTTTCTTTCTTAATGGTCCAGCTATAAGAAGGAAGATGCAACTCCTGTGCACTTGGTGGAGCTAGAAAGGAGAGTTATTTAGGTTTTTTGCATGGTTTGGTTTTATTAAAAATGTACTGCACCAGACAGGAACATTCTAGCAAAGAAGCAAGGTGATATACCTCATAAGCAGCTTTCTACCAGTTTATCCTCTAAATCCTGTTCTGCAGTGAAAAGATCTTTCTGGCATACCTTAAATGTATTTACCTCACAGAAACAAAATATATCACAGTTCATGTCTGAAATGTTGTGGATAGATGTGTGAATATGCTGGTATGAGCAGACCACTTGAGAATTGTTTTGGTTGAGTTTTGGCAGATAAGCATACTCTGCAGAATTCCTAATCTCCCCATAGTCCATGGTCATGCTTGTCAGTGTGTCAATACCTAAAGGTCACCGGAGTCAGTGGGTACTTTTTTCTAAGGACAGCTCTTTAAAGTGGACAAGCCAGTGTTTGCATTGATTGCCTGGCTTCTCTTGGAAGGCTGAGCTGCTAGTGCAGGCCAGAAGTTATCTTTATCTCCTTTATAAAAGGAGATAGAGGGTTGCAGAACATTCCTACTCTAGCAGTTTTGGCTTCAGGAACAGGATGAGAGTGTGAGGCAGGGGGTACCACTGCAGATAGGCACATGCACTGATAGGAAGTAGTGGATATGACTTTGAGGAGCAGTAGTTGTTTACGTCTAGGAATGGTGCTTCTATATTTTCTGTAAGCTAACGGTGGTGTGGGCTGCAATGGAAAGGACCAGTCCCTTCTCCTCTGTTGCAGTTTTTCAGAGTCCTGACATGGAACTGATCCTGCTGAAAATAAAACCTATGTTGCTAACTAGAGTTCAGCTAAATTCTTTGACTATGGCTGCACAAATGCTTATGCTGGCACAAGGAAAGGCTGGGAGCAAACTGCTAGATTTATGAGTGGGATTGTTGTGGCTTTTTGCCATTGGTTTGAGGTAAAACATCACTCTTAATCCTGCATAAATGCTTGCAGCTGCCAAAAGATTTCTTGTACAACTGACTGGACCTTTGGTGTTATGATTGGAGTAGAAATTCAGGAAACTGCTGCTGGATTTCAAGAGGGAAGAATGGGATCCCACCTTTGAACTATAAAGTAAAGCTGTACACTTAAAATGCAGTTATTGCTGTTTGAAGATGAAATAAATCAGTTGTAAAAACTGATGATGATCTTAATTGTTCTTTGTTTTTTCTCCTTCTCCCCACAGATAAAATGAAAGATGGTATCATAGCTAAACTGGCAAATCAAGCTGCAGATTACTATGGTGATGCTTACAAACAGTGTCAATATAAAGATACTTTGCCCAAGGTTAGTAACTCATGGAAATAATGTGGGATATGTTGTTATTGTGGATAGCTGTTACTGTTTGTGATGTACTTAATAAAAGACTTAAAATATATATTCTCAAGATGACGTATAGCTGCTTTTAAGGGAAGTGAACTTGTGATTTGAAAAACAGTGAAGAATCAAGGGTGCAAAAGAGTGTGGGGTTTTTAAAAAAAGTAAGATCTTGTTACATGAAGTGCATTTATTTGTGATGCATTTCATTAAAGTGAACTTGAAATGGTTATAGTGTTATTTAGGGATGCATTCTTAGAACTTAATGCCTTACTAAATCTGTTTTCAAGCTAACACTTTCTATTTGGCCTTAATTGGCTTCTTAGTCTCAGTGTTTCCATGTGAAATTTGCTCTCATATTGAGTACAGCATGAATACAGAGGTACTATTCACTCACCTGTTTGCAAAAAACGTGACTGGAAGTCAGCATGTGTCTTCTGTCCTTCTGCCTGCCTTCTCTTGCACTACCCCAAAGCAATCTTGATACTTGTAAAATATCCCAATTTAATCTTGACTGTTCATTTGAATGCTGCTGGTTTTGGAAGAGGTAGAAAGATCTTTCTTGTGTTGTCTCACATGTTGTTCATAATGATTTTTGACAGGCAGTGAGATATAATATAGCCATTCCTTTATCTTTTGTTGCTGTGTACCTTTCTAAGCTGTTGATCTGCTCCTTGTTCCAGTTGCAAAGTAATCTGTCAAGTGATTATTTGAAAGAATATAAGGTTTGCTGGTTAACACCAGCTCTGAGAACGGTTACAGGTTTAGGAGTGTGACATCCAGGTTGATTGGATGCATCAAACTCCAGTTGCAGGACCTTGCAGACAGCTTTGTCTTCTAAATTTATCCTTTTCTTTAAATGTTATTTTTCTGTCTCTGGGGGAGCAGCAAGTTTGCACAAATGTGAAGAAACAGGTCTTTGTATACTGAGGTCTTTAAAACATCACTCTGGTTTTCCAGTGCTCCTTGATTTAAGAAATAAAACAGTAAGGCCAAATCCTTGCTCTAAGACCATGTCTGTACTGTGCGCTGCAGCGTAATGTTTTCTTCATGTCTTGGTTGGTACTCCTGCAAAGATAAGTGCATTTATATAAAGTCTAAAAATGACTTTAAAGTTGCTTTCCATGTCAACAGCTACTGGTCTCCTTTATTTGTTCTTTCCTTTCATAATTGTAGTTGCTTTCTTGATAGGCCTGCTGCTGTTTTAAGTGTAATTACTTTGTTTCGTTAAAAAATAATCAAACAAAAAAAATCCCCTAGAAGACCTGTCTTTCCACCCACCTCCATTTCTTAAGAACACTGTCTTGGCTTTGTCTGGGAGTATTTGGTTGTATTCTTGCAACTGTCCTTTCTACTACATGCATGCATTTCTTATCTTTGAAGTAAATGTTGTGACTTCATGGCTTGAATTTAAATCATGGTTCATCTAAAATAATGGACACGAAGAATTTTGCAAAAGCAGACCAACAAAAAAAATTCAATCCATGCAAAGCCACATGATCTCTGACATTTACCTCTAGTATTTTAACCTATCTAAACCATTAATTGGGTGATTCTAATTTCCTTTTCTTCTTCCTTTTTCTTCCTGCATCCCATGTTGAATGTGGTGGTTAATGTGGTTGGACTTTCCCCTGGTCAGTATTTTTATTTCCAGGAGGTGTTTCCAGTTCTGGCTGCAAAGCACTGCATTATGCAGGCCAATGCAGAATATCATCAATCTATCCTGGCAAAACAACAGAAGAAATTTGGTGAAGAAATTGGGAGGTTACAGGTGAGTAGCTTTCTTCTCTTGAAAAATATGGGAAAACTTGTAATCCTGAAAAGCGGGATTGGAGTTCTGAAATCCAAATAACTAAAAATGAAATGTATTCAGAAGTTGTTGAGCATGTTTATCACATGAATTGAATTATTGTCAGCTGCAGAGATGAAAGGCATCTTACTAACTTTTGTGAAGATGTGTTTTAGTGATTTTGAGGGCAATTTGATACTGCTTGACATTTTAAGTTCTCTCTTTACGATTGCATAGGCTTCATATCTCAGTACAGCTAATGTGACAGATTTGTTGATAAATTTTCCTACATAATGCAATTAAAAACTCCCTAAAAGTTAAAATTCTACCTGATCTATACCTAGTTCTTTTGCTGATATCCTGCTTTAAATCTGAGTAATTTTTTAAAATTGTGCAAACAGTTTTCTTTTTAGTCTTTATCATTTGTTCCTCGCCCATATCTGGTTTCTAGAGGGACTCAGAGATGTAATGAGTAAGGACATCTCATATTTTAAGTACAGTAGAGGAAAAAATGGCTAAAATGAACTACTTCCTTCAAGAGTCCTGACATTTTGAAAAATAAATATGTGAAATACTGCTTCAACTAATTGTGATGATTCATGTGCACTGTGTATCTACTGATACGCAGGAAATTTGACAGACTTATATAAGATGATCATGTTGACATCCTGGAAGTTACCATTATGCATTTGTCAACTTTGTGCAGGATGGAGCTTGAAACTTCTTTTTGTATGCTCATCTGTTTTCTTAAGAATATATGAAAGGGAGAAGGAAAATGTATTATTTTAATTGTGTTTTAAATTTTTTTTTTAGCATGCAGCAGATTTGGTGAAAACAGTAGCATCCCGCTATGATGAATATATAAACGTGAAAGATCTCGTTGACAAAATCAACCGTGCACTTGCAGCTGCTAAAAAAGACAATGACTTCATTTACCATGACCGGGTTCCTGACCTGAAAGATTTGGAGTCCATTGGAAAAGCCAGCCTTGTGAAGGCTACTCCAGTCGTAGTTCCACTGAGTCAGAAATTCACTGGTAAGCGAAGTGTGTGAAGTGCATAGGCTAATTGTTACCTTGTGAAACACATGGTCAACAAAGTTCATTTGTACCATGAAAAAAATAAACATTCACTTTTTGCGTTCTATAAAGGGTACAGCTGTGTTTTTGAAACTGCTGGTTTTTTTTCTGCAGTTTGCTGTTGTTCTTGATGATAAGTGTAATAAAGCAGAGGGTGAAACTTCTTACCTGAAATATACAATTCTCTTAAAGATCTTTCTAAGATTTTCCCAGCAATTATATTTTCTATATTAAACAAGTCTTTTTAATTTTAGAAGGAAAAGTTCTGTAGGGGACACTACCTAGTTATACAGTATTAACTAACCTTGTTACAGGTCTCCCATAAAGTTGAAAAATTTCAGTTTGTTGGCTCTACAGATGAGTTGTGAAAAAATTCTCTCTTACCTTTCTCATATTTTTCCTTTAATGAAACAAACTTTGAAATGAAGCCTTAAGGCAAATCTGATTTGTAACCCTACAATTGGTGTAAATATATTGTCTTTATTTCAAACTCAATTCAGCCTTAAAAACTGAAATCTAAAGGCCTTTAAAATAGATTTTTGTTTTTAAGGCATCTTGGGGAGTAGGAGGAGAATATCTTAAACTGTTTAGGTCAGTCTCTGTAGTACAATCTGTACAAAAAAGAACTGTGAAGATGTTTGTGCTTTTACTTTCATAATGCAGCTTGTGTAATTTATACTCCTTTAATTGCAGACCTGTTTGAGAAGATGGTTCCATTGCAAGTCCAGCAGTCTGTGAGTGTTTATAACCAGAGGAAGGCAGATCTGGTAAACAGGTCAATAGCCCAGATGAGAGAAGCCACAAATCTGGCAAATGGGTAAATATGGCTCCTTGTTAAGTTTCTCCAGAGGGGTTGTGCATGGCCTGTAAGTCCTGGATGCCTTGCAGCCTGTCGATATCCAGATTATAGCAGTGTTTTTTCATTACTGTATAGTAGGCTGGCAAGCTTAAACCATAACAGGGGATTTAGGACTACTTTTCTGTAGGTGTTAAATCTGAAAGCTTATTAAAAACAAGGAGTATTTCTTTTTCTTCCATCTTTCCTCAATTTTTAGGAGTCCAACATTTGCTCAGAAAAAGTTACGGTACCATTAATCTAGAAGGATTTTCATATTCCAATGATCATTAAGAAAAAAGAGTTCTTTAAAATAAATAACTATTAAAAAAACGTTCCAGAGAGAGATAACAATATAACTTTAGGCAGTTGTTTCTTTTGTCTACCAATCACTACCTAAAATGTTTGCCATGTTTTGTAAGTGCTAAAAGACTAGGATTTCTTTAGCTTTTTAAGAGCTTTGAAATGTATTTTTAGTGAGGTGTATGTTTGAAAATTCAGCCTAGGAGTACATTACACTCCATTTCCATTATAATTGACTGTGTGATTGCTTGTTTAGATTGCAGTGTTACTTTTATGATAAAAGTTGTTTATTTAACACGTTGACTTTTTCAGTGTCTTGGCTTCCCTCAATCTTCCTGCTGCTATCGAAGACGTGTCTGGTGATACTGTTCCTCAGTCTATTTTGAACAAGTCTAAGTCTGTGATTGAGCAGGGGGGAATTCAGACAGTTGATCAGCTGATCAAAGATCTGCCTGAACTGCTGCAAAGAAACAAGGAAATTCTAGATGAAGTAAGCCCAAAACCCACTACACTAAAATATTCTTAAAATACATCTCCACTGAATGCTTTGCTTAAAATGGCAATAGAAAAACTGCACAATTACTCAAGTGCTTGTAACTTTAATAACACTTTCAAAATATGCTATTTAAATATTCAGCCCATACAAAAACCATGCTGTCATGTGTGGATGTTTCCTTACAAATATTTTCTTTTTAAGAAAGTTGGTGAAGGTGGGGGAAGCATTAGGAAAACGTTCTAAAGAAATATGAGTGATTTGCTCCTTTCATGCCTGTTTTTTATTTGCCAAATTATGTATTAAAAGAATGTATAGGCAGTTTTTGTTTTCTATACTAACAGAATATTTTGAAGGTATTCTATGTTTAAAACAGCTCATAATGCATAGAACATTTTACTCTTGCAGTCTCTGAGGTTATTAGATGAAGAAGAAACTACAGACAACGACCTGCGAACAAAATTCAAAGAACGCTGGCAGAGAACACCGTCCAATGAACTCTATAAGCCTCTGAGGGCAGGTAAAGTCCATGTTTCACGCTTTGGGTTCTAAAGATGTCCGTTGTGTAAATTAAAGTAGTTAGTGCTCTGGTATTATCTAAAAGTACGCAAATTTCAGTTTGAAGCAGGTTATGCCAAAGTACCCTAATTGCAGTCAGCACTGTTTTTTGGAGCTGAAAGAGGATGTGACAGCAGGGAATTTACTGCTGCTTTTGCACCCTTGATGTGTACGTGCATATTGCATATAGGTAAAGCCTTTTATAAAATAAGGGCCTTGTTACCCTTGTAAAATCATGGCTCAGGCCTGCTGCTTAGGCTAAGTAGAAGGGAACTATGGGAGAGTGACTCAGCTGGAATAGGGGTAGAGAGATGAGAGATGTGCCACATGACTGCCACATGTCCACATCGTGGTGTATGATGGTTGCTTGACTTGAGCTTGTTGTGCCTTAAAGCTCTGTAAACTGGTAACCAGCTAACTGCTTAAAAAGGCCTGGGTTTTGCAATAAAGGGAATCTCCTTTGCACCTGCCTGGGGACTGTGAGTCACTTTGCTTCATACATGTGCATGCCAAAGTTTGAAAAATGCCTACCCTGCTAGGGATTTGGTTTCAATTACCTCTTAAATACTTCAGTGAATTTTTCTTTGTTAACATCTTTTTTCTTATCAGCGTGTTGTTGTCTCTTTAATTTGGTGTTGTTTTTTTTATTTCCCAGTAGGTCAAACCTACTTAAGACCATCACTATAGCATGTTTTCTGTGTGCCTAATATGTGTTGAAGATACCAAGGGGCTGATACCACTGACTTGGTCTTGAATAGTTACAGAGGTTTACATCTGCAGAGTAGCTCAAACCAGTGTTCACTGATATACCTTTGTATGCTTCATTGGAGAATTAATATAGGTGCCTAGTTTATGCATTTTTCCAAAGCATAATTTAGAAGTCTAAATTTTATATGAAAGTCTTACATATTGTGCAGGCTTATAAAAATGTGTGATGACTTGCTGAAAAACACAGAAACTGCTCAGGTGCAAGATTGGATGAAACAAGTTTTGAAATGATACAATCTCTCTTTTTTTCCTTCTGCCCCCAGAGGGAGCCAATTACCATAATATTTTGAATAAAGCTATGCAAGCAGATGGGCAGGTGAAGGAGCGCTATCAGACTCACCGGGATACTATTGCACTCCTGTGTAAGCCAGAGGCAGAACTCAATGCAGCCATTCCTTCTGCCAACCCAGCAAAAACACTGCAGGGAAATGAGGTAAAGCACTGAAATTTGTTTCTATTTTGAATACAAGTGCCATTTGTCTAAGAAAGTAAACTTGCATGAATTGGTAAGAAAGCTCATCCTTAGCTGCTCTTATTTCTGTTTCAATTGATACATGAAGTAACTATAATTTGGAAAAGAAGTTGTCTTCATGTTTAAAATCTTCTTAAGCATAGTTTGATGTGAACAAAGTCAATCACCATGGACAGCAAGGCTGGTTGACTATTATAAAAAGAGCAATGAATATTTTTGTTATGTAGGGAAGTGGGATGTAGTGCTCGTGTTCTTGGGAGAACATAAGACATGGCTCAGTATTTTAAAGTATTAGGCAGTTACACCAGTTTGCTTTCCAAGAAATTAATGGCTCATCTACAGCAATATTACTATTTTTCTCATAGTAATGATTTGAAGTCAGTGTTTTTTGCTGCCATCTTAGAATATCCTATTGGAAGGTATCTGATCAACTTAAGAAAACCCAAATATTTTGCAGTAATTCCATCTTACTAGCAAAAGCAAACCTGTAGAAGAGAATATAGCTTGAGAAATGCTTGAAGATCTTTTGTTTGGTCAGATTTTGTCCTGGTTTCTCACCTTAAACACATTCATAAACAAATACGCAGAAATGTTGCCAGCATCAGTGAGGAGTGCAAGATGGAAACAAGTTATTAATAGGTTATACTTCCCCAATAGTTCCTCTAAACCTGCTAACTTAGGACATTCATATTGCCTAGGTTGTTAATGTCTTAAGAACTTTGCTGACCGATCTGGATGAAGTTAAGAAGGAGAGAGAACAGCTGGAAAATGACCTGAAATCTGTAAATTTTGACATGACAAGCAAATTCCTGATGGCACTTGCACAGGATGGTGCTATAAATGAAGAGGCTATCTCTGTTACTGAGTTGGACAGAATTTATGGAAGTTACACACAGAAAGTGCAGGAGTCCCTGAAAAAGCAGGAAGAACTTCTCAAAAATATTCAGGTACAACACTTTGTCTGTTTTCCTTTCTCCTAAACTAAGAGCAGATACTGCTACCTGTCTAGTACTTTACAAGTCTCACTTTGCTTTCTAGTTTGTTTTGATTTTTATTCTGTCATATGTCAGTTGATACTCCTTTATGCCTCAGTCACTGAAAAATACAGAGATGTCTTTGTGTTCACTAGAAAGAAATGGGAGTATTTAGGAGGTTCTCCCTACAGCTCCAGTGTAAATTCTCGTGAATTTTTTCTTGGCACAATTCTGCAGATGGTTTTGTCTTTGAAATAAGATTAAGTGGTGTGTTAAAACGTTTGAGTTTGTTTTGTTTTTTTCCCCTCACTCCATTTTAATTCTTTCTGGGATAACAGGAGACCTGTCCTTACTTGAAGACATTTTGGGTCTCTGAAGTACAGCTTGATTCGCTCTTTACAATATATGCTTGACTTCCAGTATATGCAGAGCTCATTGAAATAAAACTTAATAGCCTTTCCCAAAGTTTATTTATAAATTCAGTCTTAATCTATCAGAGGCAGGTACCTGAAGCATCTGGCAAAAGAAGAAGTCTTAGTGCTTGGAGAAAAGACAATGGCAGCTTGAGTAATGATGGAGACTTTTTCCAGTAGGGGAAAAAAGACTTCTTAAATGACCATAATACACTATGTTTAGCAAGGATTTTATATTTGGATATTTTTTAGCACAACAAACTTAAAAAACTTTGATGAGTATTACTTTAATGTTTGAATGTCTTAGAGTTAACTTTGTTGGCTTCTGGCAGTTGAAAAGTTTGAGTTTGCTTGTTTATTTTCCTGAAAGAAATGAGATGTAAATAGGTGATCCTCCTGTAAGTTTTCGTCTTCCCTGTCCTTTTCGTAGTTTGCCAATGTCAACCAAATTTGAAGTAATGCTTCTTAAAAATACTGACTTTAGTATGATTTTTTGAATATCAATGCAAGTTAGTACAGGAGAGAGCCTAATTAGTATAGCCTTGGAAAGACAGCCTGCAGGATGAGCTTGAGAATTACTAAAGGCAGCCCACAACAGAACAGGTAATTAACTGGTGATACCTACTGCCAGTGAGTTAATGTATGTACAGTTCTGAAATATGCATTATAATAATCACTATGCTTGGCAGGTAGCAGGTATGGAGGTCCAGTGTGGGTGGGAGATGAGGAAAAGCAGGTATTGGGGAAAACAGAAGGAATGAATAAGAGGAAAAAGAAAACAAAATATACAGAATCTTACGTGAAACTAGCTTGCATTATTTGCGCTGCTTATTTGTTTTCTTCTTTTAAGAATGCGTATCAGGATTTTTCAAAGATGAAACAATCAAACAACGAATCTAATTTAAGAGAAGAAGTCTTGAAGAACTTAGCTGTAGCAAATGACAACTTTGTGGAACTTGTAGCCAATTTAAAAGAAGGCACAAAGGTATGGTAATGCTTAAAGGATTGAAAGAACTTTTTTATGTATACGATGAAATTTGACTCAAAAATCATAATAAACTTTGGAGACATGGTAGCTGAGAGTTGCATTTTTGAGGATTTTACTACTGAAGCAAGGACAGTGATTTGCTTGAATTTTGGTTGTTTCAAGAGCTGTGAAATGCTGCTTTGTTCCTATCTGAAAAGTAAGTTTTTCTGAGCAATAGGATAAGCTGTTAATTACAGCTGAATAAATGATGCTGAAGAACCCAGATGAGCCATTTTATCTGGGAAATTCTTTCATCTGTTCTCCCATGGTGTTTAATCACCTTACAAAATTGGCGTTTTAAATGTTGTTACTGCATACATGAGAAATAATAAGGAGAACTGTATTTAGCTTACTTTTTTTGATCTGGGCTTCTGGAAGATGTCTTGTGGCTTCTGTACTAAGCATTTTTTGCTGGTTTATTGGTAGTTCATTAGACAGAAAAACCCCAACCTGTGATATACCTACAAATGAAATGCATGGAACTGTGAGCAATAGAACTAAAAATAAACAATTATCCTTTACAAAAATAAATAGTTCATCACCAGAAGTGATCTAGTTTTGCTGTGGTTTAAATACATTTTTTAGTTATTCTAAATTATTTTTATATTTACACACAGGCAAACCCCCATAAAATTCTATGATATTACAGGGATGGGCAACAACAGCTGACTAATTTTGGTTTTGAAAAGCATAATGGAATGTACTAGCAAACTTTATTGGAATGGCAGGTTCTGAGCACTGTAATAGTACAACACCTATAACTGGATGAGGATGTAGAAGTATGCCAGCATGGAGTCTGAAAGTATTGATTGAGCATATTGTGTTTTTATTTTTCTTCACTAGTTTTACAATGAGCTGACAGAAATCTTGCTGAAATTCCAGAACAAGTGCAGTGACATTATCTTTGCTCGCAAGACTGAAAGAGATGAACTGCTCAAGTAAGATTTAAATGTTTTGTTTAAGCATTGTAGAAACAGTTAAAGTATTTATCAGGAATTTATCTTTGGGGACATGTTTATTACGGTACGTGATGAAATGAGAAAGGAAGAATAGGTGTGCCAAGCCTAGCATTTCTTTCATCCTAGTCCTAATCTTCTGTCTCTTAGGAAAGTGATAGGAGAAATAAATGGAAAAATTTACTTTGAAGTCTGCTCTACAGTTCCTGTGTGCAGTTCAGCATGAATCTGTTTCATGTTACACTTTCACTCTCTATTCTTTTTGGTATGCATTTGTTAGTACTTTTATTTTATTCTTTCCTTTGAGGATCTTTTGATTTCTGCACTCTGCTCCTGCTGTCAATTTAGTTTGAGAAATTAGGTGCTTCATCATGTTATTTCCTTATACGTGTTCAGTGTGATGGGGGAAAAGCATTGGTATTCTGCTTCTGCTCTGTAGTCTGCTCTAGTCTCATCCTTTATCATTGCTTAGATATGTGGATTGCTTACAATGCTGGGGAGAGAAGTAGATTTTGTACTTCATGTGAGGAAGAGTGTTTGATGTTGTCATTGTTTCGTACATGAGATCAGACCTAGTCTAGTACACTTCAGATGTGATTTTGAAGCTCTTCTCTTAAGAGGAAAGCATAGTTGAAATTTGCCATTAATCA
Source organism: Brachypodius melanocephalos (assembly GCA_013398615.1). Classification (NCBI taxonomy): domain Eukaryota; kingdom Metazoa; phylum Chordata; class Aves; order Passeriformes; family Pycnonotidae; genus Brachypodius; species Brachypodius melanocephalos. The sequence goes on along the minus strand of VZSR01001283.1, from coordinate 43,821,707 downwards.
AATTAGCAAAGCACATAGCCTGTTATAAGAAAGGACTTGTTACTAAATTTTTGGTTGGTGGAACTGCAGTTGTTCTGTGTACTTGCCATCTTAGAAATGGGTTGCTCAACCCTCAGTTTTTACCTTTCCTAGCTTGGTCCTTTGTAGAATTGTTGTTTTTCATTTGTGCTCTGTGCTTGTAAACAAAGTCTGTGTTATAACCCCTTCTGCCTTTATTTGACTTCTTACATTAATGTAGTTTGGAAGCTGTTAGGCTGCCTAACCAAGGCAGAGGTCTGAATATCTCACATCTCTTCTGTGTTTACATTCAGTGTTAAGGCTGTAGGGTTAGTGTTGATAGAACATTCTGCTGAGTCTTGCTGTGCTCTTTTACTGTTTTGGCTAATGTTGTGATCTATACTCTGTACTGAATTAGAACATAAAGACATTATGAGAAAATAAATGTAACAGTTAATCTGACAGTTGGCCAGAGGATGGTTTCCGTGAAAGTGATTTGGACTCCAAATTTAGTTTGAGCTAGCTCAGTGATCATGCTTTAAATATTAGACCAACTCTACTGCATGTTTTTGGCTTAACTTGCTGCAGTGTATAACAAAGAATTCTTAAACTAAGCTGCATGTTTGCTCTTTTGTTTTTAACAGAGATTTGCAGCAAAGCATTGCTAGGGAGCCCAGTGCTCCCTCCATTCCCCTGCCTACGTACCAGACCACGCCAGCAGCAGGAAGTAAGCCAGCGGCGTCGCCCACTCCCACTCCAGCCCCAAGAACCATGGTGGTAAATACATGCTAAAGAATTAGTGGGTTGAAAACACTGGGTCTGTACTTGAGAACTCTAAACTGATCTGTATTTCGTCTGTGTTGTTCCTTAAACAATATTGTTCCTTTGTAGTTGGAAATGTGTTGAAGTGAAATAGAGGGCAAAATCTTAAGGCTTTGCAGAGAGGTGTGTTATGTACTATTTATGTTCATTATTTTTAGATTTGAAATTAAAAGCTTTTAGATGCATTGCCTTATCTGTATAGATGAAATATAGAATGTCTGTTTAAAACGAAAATAAAAATCTTGTTTTCATATAACCACAGCTTTTGATTCCAAGACTTGGACAAAGAAGCTCCAGCTTAATTCGCTTTCTCTTCTTAGGGGACTAAACCACAGCCACCAGCACGGCCACCGCCACCAGTGATTTCAGCAGCAAGCAGTTCCTCTTCTGCATCAGCACCCTCTGGAACAGCTGCAGCTCCTGCTGCTGCTCCAGCTCCTGCTTCAGGAGCCAGCGCACCTGCAGCGAGCACTGCACCGTCACAGGCCCAGGGACCACCTTACCCAACTTATCCCGGTTACCCAGGGTAAGTTACGGGAGCACTTCAGCAGATTTTTGTTACCCTGTTACTTTAAAAGCACTTTGACTTGTGTGTGACATTTCACCATTAGTTATTGTTAAAGCTGAAGATGTGTTTGCTGTTTGAGGCAAGGGGGGTTTTTTTGTTAGTTTTTTGGTTGGTTGGGGTTGTTTGTTTGTTTGGGTTAGGGTTTTGGGGGTTTTTTGTTAGTTTTATTCATGTCACTCTTGTAGAAATCATTTGCTTGTACCTTTTGTGGAAAAGTTAATTTTAAGTGTTTACAGTTCATCTTCTTTAAAGGGGAAGGAAAATAGGGCTGTATTTCCTTAACTGTGGGGTTTTTTATTATTATTGCCAACACTTGCATAATCATTTGGTAGTGTTTATCTCAAAACTGTTGGCATATCTCATTTTTCGAGTCTTTAGTATGATACTAAGATAATGAAGAATACAGAGAAAATTCCAGTTGAGTAGTGCGCTGTCTTCTGATGCTTTTTTCCATCATCTTGGTGTCATCACAAGGAATTGAAGGCAGTTGTACTCTCCTTTGGTAGGAGGCTCAGCAAATGAAATATGCACAATGTTATTAAGCATTTGAGAATCAGTTTAGATTAGTTCTAGTTCCAGCAAGTTGCCTTTACTCCACCTTCTGTCTGCATTTCTGTTCCTCACACTGTAATAGTTTTCATGTTTGTTCCTTGAAAGTTACCACATCTCCTGCTGCACTCGAAGCAAAATGAAAGGAAAGCATTTGTGGAGGTCGCATGTGTGTTTGTATCTACTACTGAGTTGTTTTTGCAAGTTACCATCATCAGTGTTTTTCAACTGAGGTATGCTCTTTCCCCCCCCAACAGGTATTGCCAGATGCCAATGCCGATGGGCTATAATCCATACATGTATGGTCAGTATAATCTGCCATATGCACCCTCACCTGTGTATCAAACTCCTGGACAACCACCATATCCGCCACCTCAACAACCTGGATACCCTTTTCCTCAACAGCCTTATTATCAGCAATAATGTCTCTGCAAAGAAGCTCTGCTTGTTAAAATTTGGGGAGAAATTGGCAATAAATGTACTAAAACTTCTAGCTTCCATTAGTGTACCATACTGAACTGTATGCAGCTATAACTCCTGTCTCTTGTTAACTGCTCCAAAGTATCTAGATCAGTTTTTATGACACTAAAACTCTTTGAAAGATCTACTGCAGTGGTTTAGACCATAGAGTAATGCCAGACTTTGAGCCTAATTCAGCGGTCTGAAGTGGTACACTACGTTTGGTTAGACCAAAAGATTTGTTTGCAAAAATGCTGTAAGTAACAAGTAGGTTCAGTTGAGAAAAGCAAAGCAGTGTGTGCACTGGGTGTGATATATTCTACAGAACCATATAGCATTTCCTTCTATACTCTATTGATTTGTATTTTTTTAGTTTAGTTAAAATATGCTATTTTGTCTAATAATCAAGGCCTTGTAAATCATCAGTAAAAAGAAATAAATTACTTAAGAACGGTTTAAGCACTTGGCATTCTCATTACCATAAAAATGTGTTTTGTGTGTTTGTAGATTGTTTCATTTGTCCGTTGACTTTCATAACATAAAGATGTTCTCAAGGGTTTAGCCTTACAAGTGAATTTCCACCTCTTTTCCTTGATTCTGTAATTTTGTGACAGAATCTATAATTAACCCTTTAAGTGTTGGTAGATGAAGTCTTACTGATAGTTTTCCTATAACTTTGAAGTGTATTGGACCGAACTACATTTATTAGCATTATAAAAGAATGGTTACTGTCATCTGCAGGATACTATGTAAAAGAAGGAAGGTCAGGGTCCTCTTACAGGACCAGTGAGTAGTTGTTCTAACTCGTGTTTTCCAAAGAAATGGTGGTGGGAATTGTGTTATGGCTCAAAATAGGGCAACTATTGATTGCTGGAGCTTTGCAGTTTGCTTTTTAAATGATTACTTTTTTTCCCTTGAAAAAATTGATGTATTCCCTCAGGGAGCTTGTTATCAGTGGAAGAACTTTGTTTGGGGGGGAGGGTGAGAAGGGGAAGAAAACCTTGTAAATGAAAGCACATTGAATGTTTACTTTTGGATCCATCATCTCAAGGGATAAATAACCTCGCACTGCATTTTACATAAGATAGCAAAGTCTCTTAAGTTTGGGGTTAATGGCTTCTACCAAATATTTGCTAACCATTTTCCAGCCTTTTCTTTTTCTAACAGGTTTGTCTAATGAGAGGCTCTCCTTTCATTTAGCCCTTGATAAGAGTTGGTTCCGTGGGACAGTTAAGTTTCTGAATGCTTCATAGAAGATGTTCTGGCCTTACAGAATTACTGTCACAGTACCTGTGTTACTAAAAGTTCCTCCTTTGTTTTTCTATTAAAGTGCCTGATTAAGATATTGAGGTATATTTTAGTGTAGGTGTTTAGAGGTGCCAGTTATTGTAGCATCTGGGTGGAAACCTCACTGGATCATGAATGTTCTTCCTCATAAAGAAAGCAGCATTTGTATTCATATGAGCTCCTTTCTTTCTGTCTCAATTTCCTCTTGCTGTGTGATCATCCTGATTACTGTGTGAAGACTCCTTGTCTTTAATACTCGCTAACCTCCATAGAAAATGTGGATCAAAAGGGAGAAGTAAGCACCCCTTATAGAACTTACTGAGTATCTAATTCTAAACAAATTTATTAATCTGTAGAAGCTCAGTGATATGGGGAACATGAGGGAGTAAAGGAATACAGCACCGTAGATGAAACTACTGCACAAAGACAGGTGCTTTGCATTTCTTTATAAACATTGCTGAATGGGGTGGCATAGAAACCTCTCTATTTTTTTTCCTTGATGAGAAGACATGAGGCAAGCGAGGACAATGAGAAAAAACTAGGAAGATAACTGTTTGGAAACAGCAATCAGAACCTGATTTTATTCTAATTGGAAAAACAGTAGTTTTCCACTAATTTCACTGTGTCAATGTGAGCAAGTGCAAGTCTAATGCAACTTTTTAAATTCTAAATTTTTAGTATGCCATGGGCTGTAGATTTTTCAGTTCACACATTAGATGCATTTGAGCTATTGTGTAAGTTTGTTTCTAGTGCCTCAATTGATAAAACTTATTTTCATGCTGTATAAAAAAGTCGTTTGTTCCAGCATACAGATTCTTAGAACTGAAATTTCCTTTTTAAAATTTCATAGATCTGTAATTACTGTCAAAACATTTTTCCAGTTGTATTTCTGCTTGCTTTAGTCTATTATTTGAATATGTGTAGAAATCTATGCATTTTGTTAAGTTTTACTCCCTTTTTTTTTCCCTAAAGAGAACAGAAAAACCCAGAGACATGTTATGTATTTGCTTTTAAGCATGCAGTTGTCATGACTTTGGTTGAAATGTTACCTTGTTCTTCTATAGTTTATTAAAAAATTCAGTTAGAAAACCTGATTTCATGGTGTTTCTCTCGAGTCCTTTGAGTTCAGACAAGTGTTATTTTGGAAAGTGTGGAAACAAGTTATGGGCTCCCAAGAATGCTTGTGCTGTGGTGAAGGCATATCAGCGACAGCTGCTCTGTAATAACAGCCACATTCAGATCCTGGTAGCTGTGTTTATTTCCAAAGCTGATGGATTGTATTTCCCTCTGTTTATATGAGGAGGAAATTATTAAGGTTGATTTAATGGTTCTGTGCCGTCAGAAGCTTGTATTCCAAGTTTGTTTTTGTGAACTTGTGTTCAGGCTGGGTTATACCAGACTCCCAGCATCGTGGGTATTAAAGCATGGGTTGCAAGAAAAGGGGTTGTAAGGGCAGCTAATAACAGTAGATAAACAGTCCCCTTGGGCACTCCAAGAAGACTGTTTCTTTTCTAATTTTTTTTACAGGCTTTATAATGCCGTGCTTGTTTCAATTGCCGTGTGGAGGGAAAAGTTTACTACCATGTCCTTTCAGAGACTTTGAAGTCAAGCATTTATTTCATCTTGCATAAAAGCCTTCAATGCAATTAGTGAGGGAAGCAAGTTTTAAGAAGCAAGCTAATAGCAGATCATCAGTGAAATACTGAACTGTTCCAAGGCTAGCAGGTCTTTCCTCAATTTTTTTTTCTTTATTAACATGGTTTCAGCCCATATGGAAAAAGTGTCTTTCCTGACCACTAATCTGACACTGCCAGCTAATGGTGATTCTTTTACTATTCTCCCATTGTTTTGAGTGCTTTTAGAGCTGATTTGTGAGATTTACTTTGAATTAGACTGAATAGAGTGCTTTGCTATTTCAAAGTACCTTGAGGCAATATTTGAACCTTGACCTACTGTAACAACCTCAACCATTGTCAGGTAGCTGAAAATCACGAGGAAATCCTTTGGAAAACATTTTGTTTTTCCTCTGCATTACCTGAGGGATGTACTTGCTTGTTACTAAAATGTGTTCAGTTCTGAAATGACTTGCATCTCAGAAGCTGTTTTCTGGCATGAATTTATCCTGGCAGAACATTAAAATAGACTAAGCTGAGCAATTGTGGGTTTGAGTTTTGGTTGTATACTATTGAGTGAAACTGCCTGAATTTTCCAGAGTTCATTATGTATAGTTTAAAAGAAACTGGAAAGTTTCAGTGCCTGAAAAGATGAGCTATTACAGCAGAGCAACACTCAAAATTACTTTCTTTGTACTGTTTGTGGGGAAGGATTTGGGGTTCTTGCTGCTTTTGACTAACATTACTCAATGTGCTAACTTTTTAGGTTTACTATAACTTTTGAAAGGTATATTTGAAATGGTCACTGTTTTTTTTTTTTTAAAGTGACTTCTTGTTCATCATGACAGCTAAGTACTGCAAGATTAGAAAAAAAAGTATTAGGTTTTTTTTTTCTTAACTGCACTGCTCTAAGTACTTTCCCTTATGGTTTTGTGTTCTGACAGTCAAAAAGTTTATACTCAAGATTTTTTTGATTTGGACTCAGATTTGGAGCTCTAATAACTTACTGACAAGCATAGAGTTACTGCTAATCTCAAGTTATGACTTTAAGCTTGTGTCTAATTTCCCTAATTGAGTATAATAGTCCCTGGTGCCAACAACTCTCTCAGTTGTTATGTTGTGCTCCTTTTTTCCCTGGTTCTTTTTAATGTTTCTAAATCCTTGTTAGAGGCTGGCCACCAATTTTATTAACCAAGTTGCGAAGAAAAACTGTTTACTATCAAGCATGAAAAGGAAGAGGCAACAGCCATTGCAAAATCAGCACCAAGGCTTCACCACCAATTACTGCTTTTGGTCCCTTCAGTCCTTTCACCTCTAATCCCTTCAGCAGTTCTGCATGGCAGCACCTGTCTGCATTTGCACTTCCAAGTTAGAGCGCTCCTGGGTGCTGGAGTGCTGTTCTTGGTGCTGGTAAGCTGCTGGTGTGTTTGCTGGTGTGAAGGGCAGCCTGTTCCTAACAGCACATTTTCCAGCCAAGTGCAGTGTGTTGTTGGGAAGGCAGGGCAATGGAATGGCCATTCCCAGTGGCAAGCTGCAGTCTCTTTCCTTGGAGGCTGAGGTGGTGAGCAAGCACATGGGTGTGGACCTGGCAATGCAGCTGACTGTGCTCCTGGGACACATGCACAGAACAGCTGACCACCTCCAGGTGGCAAAAATATGCTGAGACTTGGCCATGGGATCATTGTGGGCACTAAAACCAGATTTGACCTCAAGTGACTTTCACCTAGAGTAACCTGTCCTGTGACCTGAAGTAACCTTCATCCTAGAGTAACTTCTGTTGTGTGATTGCGGAACCTTTGCCATTGAGGAACATCTGTCCTTGGACTTCAAGTAACCCTTGAGCTTGAGGATCCTCTGTCTTGTGTCCTCAATTAACACTTGACCTTGAGGAACCTTTGGATACCCAAAGACTGCTTATTCAGGAACACAGGCAGGGAATAGTGAAGGGGTCCAGGGAAAAGAATAGCCTTCAGCAATGCCAGCAGCCTTGTTTAAAATCCAGGGATGTGAATGAGGAGGGGGCCAAGGGCACAGGGTTATAAATGAGACAAATGGGGTGGATCTGAGGGTCGAGGTCCAATAAGGATAGAGAAAAGTTGTGCAGAGAGGTAAATAGGAACCAAGGTGGGGAACTAACAGGGTAACAGGGTGGGATACTGCAGCAAAAGAGAGCCGATCGGGTTCAAGGGAAGGAAGAACATTCTAGGAGGGGTGCATATATGGTGAATGGGGGCTGAACAGGGTGGCATAACAAACCTAGAACAATGAAACCTAAGAGATATTAACGTGGCTGCAAAGGCCCATAGGAGAAAGGTTTTCTTCACCCTAATCTAGAGGGGAGTTTCTGCCTGTTTGCATCGGTCTCTCCTGGTGGCAGGCCCCTGGGCCTCCTCAGGCTTACACTGGAACACAGAGGCTGCCCGAGGTGGATAAGTGCCATGTGTTTTAGCTGAAACAGCATCTACAGATTATTTCATCTAACTGAGATTTGCCATTGGTCTGCCTGCACACATAGTGTGTGACAGCAAGGGTGTACATTGTGTGCAAGGTGGGAGGCCAAGGTGTAAATGACAACTCCCTTACGCCTACGGAATTCACTGCAGCGCTGTCTGCCTGAGGGTGGGCCTACAGCTCTTGTTCCTCTATTTCCTACTAAAGGTTTTAAAATCTCCCCAAAGCCACACCTGCACCACTTACTTTTTGCTAGCTTAAACTTTTCTGAGTTGAATATTACACACACAGTATCTGTATTGTAAGACAGAGCCAGCCTGTGCTGTTTATGTTCTCAGAAGATGAGCAGCATCACAGAGCTGCCTGCTGAGCCTGCAGCAGAGGGCAGACTGAAACCATGTAACCAACAGATCTTTTTGGTGCAAACATATGCGAAAAGAGATTTGAAGTTTATGTTGGTGGAAGGACAGGCAAATCGTTTTTTAATGAAGCATCATCAAATTTAACTACGTGTAGATGCTGTGAGTGCTCCTTGGTTGATGACCTGGAGCCTGAACTGTAAAACTAGCCAATGCAGGGACAGCTACATCAGCTGCCCGCATCCACCTTCCTGACCAGCTGCACACTGAACTCTGAGCACTGTGCTGACAAGGTGAAGGGATAGGTAAGATTTCAGGTCATCCTAAATGGCTTTATTGGCCTTCTGGACTTATGCAGCTTTTGGGAATTTTCTACTTTTAGTTTGTATACTTGGATAGTGTCTTTCTGTATATACTCAGTGTGATTTAAGCTCATTTGGCATGATGTCTGCTTACCTGGAGCAGTACAGAATTAACTGATTAGGTTTAAACAGCTGCAGCAATGAGGTGACAGTGGAACAAAGTGGAGGATGTGTGTCATCATGACCCATTCTAAGAAGAGGAGTCGGAAAAAGGGTCCTGTGCTGCTGGCAGGAGAAAAATGTGTTAGCAGTAACAGCTCTGTCACCATGGGGGCAGCTACAATGCTGACAGCAGATGTTGCACCGGGGGATGAAAACCACTTAGAGAGGGAAGATGTCAAAGTGGTCAGAGAGGAGAAGAGGCCAGGAGAAAATGGGAGGAAAGCTGAGGGAGGGAGGGATAGCTAATGGCTGAGGAAACAGGAGGTAAATCAAATGAGTTTAGGAAGAGGAAGAAGCATGCAAGAAAAGGCCCCAAGAGTTTGATGGCATGAATTTTAACATTTTTGGTGGTGCAAGCAAAGCAGAATTAAAGCTGAAAGGACTGAAGTATTAACTGAAATAGAAGAAAAATCAATGGTGGTAAAGGGAGGGGTAAAAGGAGCTTTAGCTGTACAGAGAGAGTTCAGAAAAGAAATTCAAAGGTGAAGGAAACTAATCTTTTTTCCAGTGAGTCTGGAGAGCTGGATGAAAGCTGAGGGTTGACGATGGGCAGAGAAGGTCTTTAGAAGACAAGACGGAAGATGCAGCAGATCATGTGCGTTTGACAATGTTGGTCCAGGCTGGCTGTAACGAGGATTTACATCTCAGAAATGAGTAGGATAATCCATGGAGTGACCAATCTGAGTAGAGGAGTCAAGGTAGGTGCTTTTGTGCCAGAGTCCAGCATTGAAGTCAAAAAGGGGTGATTGAATCTGCAGCCTGTAAAGCAGAGACAGCAGGTCAAGGTGCAAGAGCCTAAGACCTGATGGTAGACAGGAATATTTCAAAGAAAATGGAGTTTTTTATTTAAGAAAGCTGAATTTCTTCTCTAATCAGCCTCTTGCAGTCACTAGTTACATTTCATTAGTGAAGGAGCATTTAATATTCTATTAGTAAATTTTTCATTAGCCAGCGGCTTCCAGCAAGTATTAATTTTCATAAGCAGGAAAGGATTATGTGATCTATCACAGAAACAGATGTAGATCCAGATTAAAAAATCTTCCCTGGTATCTTGCTGTTTTCCAGTGTTGTTATATGGCCACATTGAAACACTTTTTCACTTTGTTTTGAAGTAAACAAAACTTTGCAGGCCACTTCCAATCCCCAAATGTAGAAGGAATACCTAACCAAGCGTGCCTGGCAGTTCCTTAGCGCTAGATGGCATTGTATGGAAAGGCATCACACAAACCCCGATCATCCACCACGCACTGCACTGCTGTTAAGCCTCCGCATCTCACCAGCATCATCGGCTTCGTGTGGAAAATTTTGAGCTGCATCGTTAAGAGTCAAGGCAAAATTGATGCAAGCGGATGGAAGAGAAAGTTTTGCTCTGCCACAGAAAGAGATTGTTCTGAAAGTGTTAGAGAAATCGAGATGCTACCTGTAAGTCTCTAGAAGAATGTTTTCTGGATTTTGATATTCCCCACATACACGCACACAAAGACACGCTGTGGCTATGTTAAGCATGTGGCATTTCACCACAGGGTTGTCAGTGGGGCTTAATAATGAAGCCCCTCCACCCCACCCTAATTTTCTGTGAAATAACACCCTGGGCCTTTTGTTTTTAATTAAGGGACAGAAGGGCAATAGGTTGTGTGAAATACTGATAGCAATGACCCCACGCTATCATTGAATAATCTTGCTAGTGTGAAACACTTTTCCTAATCTCTGAAGAAAAGGTAATAGCATACAGGGGCATCTTCCTCATCCCTTCTGAATGAGGGCCACAACTTTGGAGAGCTGTTTATGCTCTTGGATAAGGAAAAGTGTCCTGAAAGTGATTATTGAAATTGTACTGGTTTCTGCCATGGCAAAGAGCTGACAGTATGGCCTTGAATATGATACATCCTCTAAGAGGCTGGTTGTGGTAGAGTTTATGCCCAGGGGGAATTTACCTGGACTATTTGCCTCCTGTTGCTCCATAGTGGCTGTGGTTTTTTGTGGCCTCTCATCCACTGTGGAGAGGAGTAGGAGGGGATGTGCTGGAAGCTCGGGGTAATACAAGTAGAAACTTCCCGTGCCTTGGTGTACTTCCCTTGAGCTATACTTGCTGTCTTTTGGGGTGGTCTGAGGAGATCTGCTCCCTGCACAGCTGCAATAACATTCCTATCAGAAGGCACAGAAAATGAGCAGGCATTTTGACCACACTCAGCCGATTTTTTTTCCCTGTTACTGAATGTTACCTGCACTTAAGTTACTGAAACTGTCTGTGTATAGCAGAAGTTACAAAGCCTCTGTTGTGGAGAGGATAATCCTCAAATACTGCTGAACAGTCGTACAGGTCACTTTGAAAATGACTACACTGTAGGTGTAAATAGAGTTTTCATCTCCTAGAAAGCTGATTAATACAGGTCACAGTGATTTTATGCAGCTAGTCTTAAGTATGGATGATTTCTTAAAGCCCGTTCAAGATGAGGCTGATGAAGCTTTGTGCCAAATAACTTACATGGTAAACTAGTCCCTAAAGCTTTAGAATAAATGCAAATGCTCCAGCTTGCAGGTGTCTCCTTCAAGCAGATCCTTTTGCCTCCATATGTGCTCTGAACGATACCTATTGTGGCAACTTTGCTTTGCATACTGTGAGTTAACACTGTGCACAGGGAAGACCAAATACAAACAGAAATTTGCAATTGGAATGACCTTGACTTCTGGTTGAGAGCCGCAGAGTAAGGGCAAGAGCAAAATTGGGCTCTGTGGGAAAGCATCTGGTGTGTGTCTCTGCTGACAGCATTCATCGCAGCGAGCAGAGAAATGGCTGACAGTGCTTGTGGAGAGCGGATTAGAGATTGGGAAATGTAGGAAAAGAAGACAAAGGTACGGGTTATACGCTTGCATGCTCTTGCAGCCTACTAGGGTGCAGTCTTGTGTAACTTAGTTCTTGTAATTGGATTACCAGCTGTGACAGGGGAGCATAAAAACTATGAATATAAAGGTATGCTAAAGGATTTCATATCTTCGTGAAATGATGAATGTACTGATGGATGCTCAGCTTTTCCCCTGAATTTTCCTTGATGATCTGACCTGTCCTTTTTGTTGTGTACATGGCTGTGAGAGGCAGTGTGGTAGTTCGTTTTGGAGGAAAGGAGAGATGGGCCAAACTTAGTTGCCTGCTTCCTTTCCTTTGGGTGAAGGTGACAGGACAAGGCACCACAAGGGGAGGACAAAGAAAGACAGAGGTTTTTCTGTGGGCTTCCTAAACCTTCATGCAGGGGTTGTCATGCATTTTGACAGTTTCTAAGCAGGAACCCTGAGTTCCAAACTCAAGAACACATTTCCCATGGATCTATGCCTTGTGGCAGGCAGTGTGAGGTGGTGTTGAATGTCCAAGAGAGTATGGGCTTTACTACTGAAGCACCTTCTGGAGATGTAGCAGTTATATGGGTGGCCTTGTTCTCCTCCTGAGCAAATTTTCTATTATCTAGTGAGATTTTTTTGGCTGGAAAACTTGCAAGACCACTTTTCCCTTACCTTGAATGCTTTCACAAATCTCCTTCCATCTAACTGTCCTTAGAACCACAGCTTTACTGGCAGGTTTGTTCAAAGTTGCTGGAGGCCAGGAGAAGAATTCACAGAGGTACAGAAGTATGTGTGCATCCACTCATCCCTTGCAGGACAGCATCATTGCACAAGTGCTGTTTCCATGGAAACAAGGATAAAAATACTGAATAATGGAAATTAGAGACTCATCTAACAAGTATTTTCTATCCTGGACAAGGTTATTCTCATCTATGCTCTCTGTTTGCATATATTTTCAGGATATTATTTTGTTTTGTTGGTACTCTTCTCCTCTTATACGCAAAGAAGGACCCTCATCAATAGCCCCTGCTGTTATTCTTTCTGGAGAAAAATGCTGCATTGCATCACTGTGTGCTGCTGAAGCACCTCGATGAGATCAGAAATTCATGTTAAGGATTTTTCCCTCTGTTAGTTGCTCTGTGACCACATCCTGCAGAAAGCAGCCTCTGGGGCACTGCAGTAGGTAGCCCAAAGCAAGCTGTGCATTCTTGTACTTTGAATCAGGGACAAGAACTTGCTTCATGCCAGCACTGGGAGTGTCAAAAAAGCACATTAGACACTGATTTATCCTTGCCCTGCAGCTCTCCCAAACGGGTGTTTGGGACAGCTGGGCTCTGAGCCAGTGGTCTAAAGCACACAGCAACTGGCTCTGTGTGCCCTGTGCCCTGCCCCAAGCAAGCTGACATGGCCAAACAAAGCCTTCAGAAGCTGAAAAAGTGCTCTTGCAACTTGCATATTAGCAAGGCTCTGCACTTTAGAAAAATCTTACATTTTATTTCATAAACATAGGCATCTGCTGCTAATTAAAGTAGCAGCATATAATTACACCCTTTCTTATTAGTAGATATAGAGTCTGACAGTTGCTTAGATACAAAATAAGCAACTACAGATTGTCTTCTGCACTTTAACAAGCACAGCGAGATGGAACAATAGAATTGTAACTTATTCTGTATTATCTTTAGTAAATGTGCCTGGGAAAAATATGTTTAATCTCACTAGTAGCTCATAATGTCAGCTATAAACTTCTTTAGCTACCTCTCTGCTTTCCTCCACGAAGTACCAACCAAACAATTTCCGTGGAAAGGGCAGGATACCTCTTTGGGGAAAGCATTAGACAGAAGGAACAACAGTGCAGTTAACAGCCACCATTTTCCTGAGACCACCTTTTCTAGCTTTTTATATACAGTGAAAGTAAGTTTCTTAATGATTAAGAAATGTAGGTGCTAGTTCAGTTATGCTGTGGTTTAACCTTAGCCGATAGCTAAACAGCACACAGCCACTCAGTCCCACCATGGTGGATCTGGGGAGAAAACCTGAATGGTAAAACTGGGAAAATTTGTGGGTTGAGACAAAGACAGTTTGATGAACAAAGTAAAAGATGCACATGCAAGCAAAGCAAGGAACCCATCCACCATTTCCCTTGGGGGTGCAGGTCTCCAGCCATCCCTAGGAGAGCATCATATGTAACATTGATTTGGGAAGATAAATGCCATGACTCTGAATTTCCTCACTTCCTCCTTGCTCCCCCCAGCTTTATATACTGGAAAGCTGCCATAGGCTATGGGTCCCTTTGGTCAGCTGGGGCTCCCTTTCAACTACCTGAGCACCCCTGGCCTGCCTCCGTGTCAGGGTGATATGACAAGTAGAAAGGCACTTGACCCCTCTGTAAGCCCTGCTAAGCAGTTACTAAAACATTGCTGAACTAACAACACTGTTTTCAAAAGCATAAAGCCAAAACTTAGCCCCATGGGAGGTATTGTGAAAAGAATTAATTCTGCCCCAGCCAAAACCAGCAGATAAATAGGAACATGAAGGGTGCACATACTGTGGCTGCTATCTTTAAAAGGCAGGTGTTACAAAATGTGGTTTCCTTCTTTTTTATGGGTTAAGCTCACAGCCAAAGCCCTCTGGATGTGACAAGATGGATCTAAAGCTTTGCTAACAAAGTCCCTGTTGCTTCTTATCAGAAAACTCATGATGCTATATTGAGAAACCACTTCTCTCGCCCCACAGATTGTCAGCTGTATCCTCAGAGGCATATTTGAGTGTGTGACCTTTTCTTTTCTCACATTCTGTTAATAACCCCCAACTTTCTTTGCTCACAAATCCAAAACTCTGTTGATACACCTATAGTCTCACTGCTCTTGTTATTAAACTGTAGGGAATGTAATCAGAGCAGCTAATGCCACAATAATCCTCCTGATCCATGTGGTTATCTCTGAAGATATCAGAAACTATGCTGTCTGCAAGAGAGGTGATGTATTTTGGTTAATTCTGCACCTGCAAACCTTTGGAGGAATAGACCAAGCTTCCAGATGCTAAAACACTTGAAGCTGCAATGAGATTTCAAATGCCTTTGTTATTGACTATCAAAACTGTTCAATATTTCTTGACGGACAAAGCTAGCTCACTCCTGAAAAAAAAAAAAGTTAATTTTTGACAAGATCTTTCATCCCTCTGCAGCACTGCTGTAAGAGACCTAACAAACAGATTGTAGAGCTCACAGGGATGCTGTAGGGCTTGGGCTGCAGGGTGTGCCTGGTGAATGTCACAGCCTGCCTTACTCCTCAGAGAGCCAAACTGCAGCATTCCTTCTGGTGGCCTGCTTGAGGGATTAGGGGTTGGACAGAAATCTCAAGTTTTTTCTTCACTTAGATATAGCAGCTTTGCCAGAATTTAGGGCACCATTCTGTGGCAACCTGCAGAGAGAGGTAATATGCACAGAATCAGATGAAGCTTGCTGCTCAGCAGAGCAGGTTCAGGCAGTGCTCTATTCTGCTGCTGAATTACCTCTCGGATCACCGATACATCAGCCTGCCTGCGCAAGGAGATGATGGGATTTTTCCAGCCACCTGCATAATTTCTAAGGTCTATAAGTTCTGCTAACCGTGACTCTTTGCCACCCCGTGTCAGATGTGAAATGACTCTCCCATATAAGAGCCTTTATTTTGGATTTTCTTCCTCCTTCCCAAATGCATGATAAGAGTTGCCATCTGTGCTAAGAAGTCCCAAATATTTAGGCCAGCAATGTGTCTGGTAGGAGTTTGGGCTCAATATAAAGGTGATGGTGTGGTTTGTTGGTTACTGCTCACAAGTAACAAACCTTTCAGCAGACCTTCCTGGTGCACACAAGTCTGGGAAACAGGTTGCTGGTGGAGAGAGAAGGATGGTTTGCTTATTATTGCCTATGCAGCCTGCTGTGGCTGATAGGTTGGCAAACGCTAGAAGGTCCAGAGAGATTGTGCAGCTGGAATTGCTTTTATGTGTGTGTTACTGTCCAAGATTTTTAAAAAGAAGGGGGAAGAGGGAAAATAGTGAGGAGGGAAAAAAGAGAAAAAAGAAGAAAGAAAAATATAAAGGAAAAAATACATATAGAAGAAAAAAAAATTAGATTTCTGAGCCTTCTGTAGTCATTGGGTGCAAAATACGGCCTAAGTACCCTGTGATGGCTGAGTGTTGGTGGGTTTGGAGCACTGCTGTCTCTCTCCAGATTGCCTTTTATTGTTGGTGGGTTGTTGCTATTGCTTTCTCCTCTGAAACACGACCAGTTTTAGATTCTGCCTTACTGTTTTGGCAAACGTGGCTTTCAGTAGCTGGCATGAATAGCTAAGCAGTCTAGTTGGTGCTTTCAAGTTGGGCAGATCAATAGCACAGGCATTCCTGAAATGCAGATGAAAATACTTTCAGGTTCAAAGTTTTTGAGCTACAAACAGCCTCAGGGTGCCAGTGGGTAAAAGCCAAGGCACCTTTTGCACTTGCTGTGTCAGCCCCTGGAGCCTGAATCCTTGTCTTCTTCCAGTCTGTATGTGAGCTGGATGGTTTGCTCTGCTCTGCATGTCACCTTACAGCCCACTGTGAACTGACACAGAGAGGACACAGATCAAAAGACACCAGAACATCGAGATGTGGGCAAAACATTACAAGAAGGCAAAGTGCTGCAGTGAAGAACTCTTAACATCTTTTTCTATTCCCAGATTTTGCTGCTGGGTTATTTCCCTTTCCTTCCCAGTGTGATATGAATTTTATCATCCCAGTAACATTAATTTGCCAGATCTTTTTTGAGTCTTCTGGCAAGAAAGCTGCACTGTGAGTTCTTGTGCTCTTTCCCTCCCCATCAGATTTTTCAAATATTTTGATGTGGGTTCAGAAGCTTCTTTCTTCTGCTGATTTTCTTTTCTCAGCACGAACTTCATGGTCCCAAGGGGTATATTCAGAGTACAAATGTAAGCAAAATGCAATGTCATTGAACATGCTTCAGGCTCTTCTACATGAAACAAAAAACATAACAATCCCTTCACCTCTTCCAAACACAAGGATCGTCCTACTTCCTGTCAGACAAAGTCATGCAAAAGTCAGTAAAATCCTCAGCCAGCTGAGTTGACTGCTCATCTTTTTGATCTGTGGGCAGTTGACAGTTGTGTGAGATGGTTTTTTAGCAACTTTCCAGAGAAGTTGCTTGTAAATTCTGTCCCCTTCAGAGATCCACAGACCCTTTTCAAGAAACAAAATTTCAAAGCAAGGTAACCTAAGAGGTAGGTTGCCTACTGTAGTCTTGCTTGACATTTTGGCTTCAGGCAAGGCATACAAGTGCATTGGGATGCTGTGCCAAAAATGGTGTTTCTCTTTTATTTTCTTTTTGGTTTTTTTTATGTTTTATTTTCTTGATACAAAACATCTTCTAAGCCAAGCTCAATTTACCTGGTGGCTCTACAGATGAGTTGTGGCAGTTTGCTTTGTGCTTGGATGATGATACATGTTCTACTGACAAAGCGTGCATGCAGGGCCCATGGATGATCAGAAAACCAACCTCCAGTGAGCTGTCACAGACCTCTAATTATATCTCCTTTTCTGTACTCTGCAGTTCCTTCATTTCTTCTTCTTTTTTTTGTGTGTTTTGTTTTGTTTTGTTTTTGTGGGGTTTTTTGGTTTTTTTTTTTTTGTAAAATAAGAGATCCTCCTCAGCTGAAGTGCCTCTTTCCAGACAACACTTCAGGACTCTGGCATAACATATCTCTGAGAGGCTCTGGATATCCTCTCCTGTGGTTCAGTGTCTGTTTGTCTGTCACCCTATTGGGGGTTTTGCTGCTTCAGCATCAGAGCAACAATTAGACCTCATCTTTCTTAGAAAGGACTTCACAACACAAGAGGAGGCTGTTCCCAACCATCTGTAGCTGCCAGACTGCAGGAGAAGGCTCTTCACATGAGCACATGCTTCCCATGGACTAATTGGGCTGGAAATGTTTCTCCCAAGGCTCAGAACTGTGGGGCTTTGGTGCAGGCAGGTGTCTGAGCATGGATAAGGAGGTAGGGGCTGGGTGGGGGAGGCTGTAGTGGGGAGGAGTATGGGGATACGGAAGCAGAATAGGATGGGAGGGCAAGAAGCATCCTTTTTGCTCCATCAAAGGGACGCAGGTGGGCTGGCATAGGACTGGTATCACTTTGTCCCATGATCACTGTGGAGGGACCACTGCAGGGAGGCCTAGACAGGTCTCGTGTGAGAGACCTCCCAGAGCAGATAGCTCTTATATGCAAGTTAGAAATTGCTACACATTCAGGAGGGAGTTTCTAATGCAATACCTGTGATCGAGGAAAGAGGATATCTGAGAGGTGGAGAGGTGGTCGTTCAGCTGGAGTGGGTGTAAAACACTAAAATGCCAGCATGCCTTCTTATACCCTCTCATGGGCTGAAGTTGTAATTAATTTGAGCCTCTACAAATGCACAGACACCATCAGAGCTGTAAATGCAGCAAAAAAGGAGGAAAACTGGGGACCCAGGAGCCGCTTTGAAGCTTCAACAGGTCACATTGAGAAACTGAAGGTATCACAGTTCGAGGGAGAGTTAAAGCAGGGTCCTTTTTGGCAGAGTGCTCTCTTCAGGCTGGCTAGTCCTTATCCCTTGCTGTTAAGGGATGTCTGAAAGGTACAGCTAATTGGAATAACTTCTTCTATCTTGATGCATCTCATACCTCTAGCATCTGAAGTACCTTTGCTAAAAGGTGTTTTTGAGAAACTTTAAATAATTTCTTGGCAGCAAATTAGATTCCAAGCACAGCTCAAGTCTGTCTTTACTCATGCCATGCTTTTCTTTTGTCACTTTACTTCCAAGATGTTGCTTAAGAACTTACCTCATTGCTTTGCCTGTGAGGGAAAAAAAAGAAAGGAAAAAAAAAAGGCAAGAAACCTTGCTTTTTCCCAAGGTTTATTGGCTGTTCAGCATGAACTTCAGTGAATCTGACAAATCTGGGGTGCTTTTGCATCAGTGGACTATAAGATACCCAAATAAATGCTGTTACACTGAGAACTGTCTGGTGACTGCAGTCCAGGCAAAATGGGGCAATGTCCATATTTGTCACAATGGGGTCGTGCTGTTCCCTCTATTAAAAGAAAAAAAGGTTTTTTTCAGAGTATAGGTTTCAACAATTTGTTAGTCACTGTGTTTTTGAAAAAGAGCTTCCAATTTTCCTGTTTGTTAGTGCTCTTCCTGTGCTGTAAACAGTGATGCTCGATCAAATGTCCTAACACCATTATAATGAGCTGTACCCAATACTTTAATGAAAACACCTGTGTGTAGGCTCCAAGGGAGGTGAGAAGCAAAAGAGACTATTTTTCTGATTGTATCAGCATGTTCTCTACTCTACAGTTTGTATAGCCCTGCTACATTCCCTCTGCTTATACCCACTGGCTTTCTCCCTTTTCTGAATCTGCTCTGGGTATCCAGCATTGAGTATCCAGTCCCAGATCACCAACTCAGGTGGCAGTTCTGCTGCTTGGATTGTACTGGCAGTTTTGGGGAAATCCAGCCACCAGGAAAGACTGTGGTGACACTCTGTGGTTTCCCTGCAAGGACATTCCACGTGCTGTGTTGCTCTGCTCTCTAATACCCCTGAGCAAACATTTTGACTCCCACTCCATACACTTCTGATTTAGACCGCATTTATGACCTTTCAGTTTCACCTCCAACAGTTAGAATATTATTCTCGTGTTGTCTATGCATCCCTCAAAGTCACTACAGTGCATGAGGGCATTGTTCTGCACACAGTATCTCATTCATAATTTTTCACAGGCATTCTTCTAGACCCAGCCAACAAGGGCATTTGTTAACTGAAAAGGGATTTCAACCTGTGTGATACAGTAACTGTGGGGTTGACTGAACCTGCAGAAAGCTGACAAGAGATGATTTCTTACAACTGTGAAGCCTTGAAGCGTGAAGTTGGCAGCATTTCTCATCCTTTCAGAATGCTGTCATAATTTGACGGATTAATCAGGGTTGCTTAGCAGGGATGGTTACCTGGCAAGACAACTTTTGTGCCTCTCCTGTACAAAACTCAAGGCCAGTAAACAGCTGCATGGCTCAAGCAGTACTGTTGAACTTCAGTACCTGTGTGAGTTTTATGTTTCCAATGTGAGTTTTTCCACTGTTGAAGACACTGCTGTGCTTTGTCTTAGCTGAGGTGCACACATTTTTGTAACCTGCATAATTTCATTCAATGGCATGCATAGAGCATTTTGCCCCAGCAATGTTAAGGAGGCATGTATTTTCAGTCCCTGGTGTTTATTTGTTATTAACAGTCCAGTGTAAATCAGCGTGATTGTGTAAAGGATAATGTGCTTCAAATGCATTGGTGCAAATTTTGTTGTTAGCTTTTAAATCAAACTTTTTGCCTTTTACCTGTGAATCTTCAAGTTTCCTAAAGCCTGCCCTGAGAGATGATCTGCTCTCTGACACAAGATCATGCAAAATTGGGTGTACCAGTGTCCTTTGGCTCAAATGTTCTTTGCCCTGAGGAAAGGTTGTGAAATGCCTTTAGCTAGTGTAGCTGGGGCCTCATTAGGCTTGGCTGTGAGATGGCAAAGACAGGACTCCTGCTCCTACCTGTGTGCAACCTTTTCAGGTTGGACGTTGTGGCTTGTGATTCCTCCTGCACCCCTTTGTTCTGCAGCCTGACCTTCAGGTTTCCTTCTTCTCCTACCTGATGGAGGTCAAAGCAAGCCAGCTTGCTGCTTTCCCTCCTGCCTGTGCTGGTCAGTGTTCCATGCTCCGTGCTTGTGGCACCTGCCTGGGTGGCTAGTATTTGTATTTTCGTTTTAGTTTTCAGCCTTTGATCTGCTCCCCTTGAGCTATTAGTCATCTTGTCTCATTCATCAGTGAGACTGCTTTTCCCCTGAGAGGAGATGCTCTCTTTCTCTCTCCTGTTAGAGCTACACCATGATCATGGGGCCTGAACTTAGCTATGCCATGTGTTTTTCTCAAATGATATCTCATCTGCAAATGGACCTTTTAAAAAGTTTTGAAAAGAGTATTTAAAGTATTTTTGTAAGTTTTGCCTCACCACCATGACAAACTTGTGTCAGGACCAACAGGAGGGGTATGTTTTGCAGAATGGGAGGGTTGTATTTCAGATTGGAAAGCAAACATGAAGCAAATGACACTTCTGCCTTGTACCAAATGCTCACACTAGAAAATACTGATCTCTCTCTTCTGTGACTCACCCAGGGCTGCAAGTTCAGCTTAACAGAGTCTTATTCTTGGTAACAAAAATCTTCAGAGGCTCTGCAGTGTTGAAAGGCTTGGCTCACCTTTCCCCCCTCCAAAGAGCTCCAGCAGATCAGGAGTGAGCAATAAGATCTGATTAGGGCTTCCAGACTAGACCTCATGACTGTTTTGTTAAACCCAAAAGCAGAAGCTTAATCTTTTTCTTAGGCATTTCCCTACAAATTGCATTCTGTTAATTGAAAGCCCTTTTAATTAACATTTTCAGAGTACCCTTCTTGAATAGCCACTAATTAATGTTGGCTCTATTTTGGCATATAAACCAGTATAAAATCTCTTTTTAAGTGTTATGGTTTTGTTTTTGTTTTTTTTTTTTAAACCATTGCATTGTGAAGAGTTTTACATCTTCTGAGTGGTTTTGCTTTTTAGTATTTAGGCAGCTTAACTCTATATGTATTTAATGCTTTTTCTTTTTTCCTTTTTCTTTTTTCCTGCAGTTCTGCTGCAGTCTGTCATAGAAATATCCTGAACCATGGATCTCTCCTCCATGCTGATTCTCTAAATGCCACAAAGTCTTCCTGCATCCACATGAAGACTTTTCTAACCTTTTCTTACCTAGAAAACAATGTCTGTCTGCTGGAGAGAATTCAGCCTGCTCTTGGCCATGCTGTTTCAATACAGCCACATCTTAGCTCACTAAATATTCCGCTTCTAAATGAGAAGTAGTTTTAAAAGTAAAATTTTAGCAGATTGAGCGTTTCCTCCCTTTTTCACAACAAAATGAAACCCCTTTCATCCCTAGACACACAGACCTTGTTGCAGCCTCACCACTGTGAGCCTCAGCAGCGTGGTGCAGCAGAGCTTTATTTTTCTGAGTTACTGAAGGCGTCCCTCACTGGCACCCTGCGGGATGTCCGCCCGCTCTCTCTCTGTGCCTGTGCCACGGCATGTGGGATGCCCCAATCTTCCAGCAGCTGACCCTACTCCAAAGCTGAGGGCAGCTTCTGAGCTGGAAGGAGTAGGCTCTGGTAGCATGGTGCCCAGGGTGATTCGCTGCAGGGCTTGTGATGTGATCTGCCAGGTTCTGGGGGGTGCCAGCCTGCCACCTCCCACCAGCAGAGAGCTCGTGGAGCCAGAGCCAGTTTGGAAGCAAGGGCAGGCAACTATTGAGTGCTCCCAGACGATTTCAGACATGGTGTTTTTCCTATCTAACATTTTTCCCATGCAGACACCCATTTTTCAAGCCCAGCTGGTGTACCTTGCTCTGAGTAAAGATGGGTCTGGCTGCTCCTAAGTGGATGGATTACATTGTTCTGAACTCCTCTGACTTAGGGTCAGTCTTCCCTGAACCTTGCTAGATCCTCACTTGCTCCAAGATCTTCAGGTAAGAACAGACACCAGGATCTTTCATTCCTAGTTGTCAAAAAAGATTGTAAGAACATTTTTTCTACAGATGGATGTGAACTTGCCCTAACCATCCAAGCCTTTTTCATCTTCATATTAAATTACTTCAGCATATTTCTACACAGGGCTATGCCAAGTGCAGCATACAGGAAAGTTAATAATGGAAGAGCATAGAAGTTAAAAGTAAATCTGGTGTTTTAAAATTCATTCATGTTAATAATGCAAACTGCTTCTTTTTAAAATTCCTCGTTATGTTTTTACAGCACTACTTCAAAAATCTCTTCATAAAGAAGGTTAAAAATCAAATACAACTCATAACTTTTTAATTCACTTATGATTTTAATGGAGAAGCTGCTGGTGTCCTTTCCTTCAATGATTCTCCTGAAGACCTTAGGAGAGTGGGATGAAATCGAGGAAAATAAATGTATTTGCTTTTATCTTTCTGTTGCTTGCAACCCTCGGTGAGGGTTCTCTGCTGATGGCTTGTGAGTGGGTTGGCAGCTCCAAGTGATGCCCTGATACGAGGTTTGAAAGAGAATAACCAAACTGGTTCCTTTTAACCTTTGCTCTGAGTTTTGTGGTCTATGTGGGAATATTTTGTAAGGCCTGAAAAGCTGAATGTTTTCTTTCTTTCTAAAAGGTGGTTAAGTTTCCCACAGGATTACCTGATGTAAAAAGCCTGAAGTTACAGAAGTCTTTGGATATTTGGGAACAGTAAGCCCTGATGTGGTGTTGGATGCTCATATGGGTGGGCACTACTGTAGTCACACATAGGTTTCTCTTCAGGCATTTTCATATTGCTAGCAGTGCTCAAAAGTGGTTCTTTATTTTGTGATACATAGTGGACTCATAGAACCTTTGACCTGGGGCATTTTGGCAGATTAACAGACTTAGAGCACTTTAATGGTTCTTAGGTGCAGTATGTTCACTGAGCTGGAAATATTTTGCTGGAAAAGTGTATATGGAAGGAAGGAAAGTATTTTTAATATCTTTAAGTTACATGTGATTAAAAAGAGGTTGAAAAGGCTTGGCAAACAGAATTTGCACTTTCTAAAGACCAAAATGGGTTGAAGTACCAGGTCAGTTCTGGGAACTTAAATTTTAATTCCCAAAGAATGCAGCTTGGAGGGATGCAGCTGCAAATAGCCGAACTTGGTGGTTCCCAATCACTGCCTACAGCAAATCCACGAACTGCTGCAGCCATCTCTGTAATGGAAGGCCTGTGGACAGATCAGGAAGGTGGCCTTTTTCCTCATGTCCATCTCTAAGAAGAATTGAGCTCCATTTTGTTTGGGATCTTTCTTACTGGAGACCACTGGCAGCAAACAAGAAGCACCAGGTGGAGGCAATGCCCCCACCAGGACCACACCAGCCCCTCAGCACCTGCCCTCACCTGGGGTCCCCCAGCCCTGACCATGCTCCAGGAGGCTGTGTGTGTGGCAGGTTCATGATAATTTGAGTCTTGCTGGGGTTTGCACAGCTCTGGCTCTATGGCTGGTGCTAGTTCTCTTGCCCTGTTAGACCCAGCCTGGGTGTGCAGAGTGATGGATACTTGGGAGCCCTCTGTCCCTCTGAAAGCCACCTGCTGCCCACTTGCTGAAATAGGAAGTGTTGCAGTCCAGAATAATTGAGTTCACAAGCTCTTCCAAGCAATTCTTTGTGGATAAAATCTAACAGGGTGGATGAAATCTCCCTCTGAGAAGGGATCCCTGAAAAGGTCGTGGGAATAAGTGCTGCCCTTCTCCTACCTGCACAATGTCAGTGCCTCTCTAACTCTGGCTGCTTGTAAAAGGTCTGTAAGCCTCCAGTGTCCTTTGCATTTGCTTTGCAACTCAAAGAATTCTTAACTTAATGCCTTACTTTTCTCTAGTGACCAAATTGTTTTGGCCCTGGAGCTGGGTGCTCTCAGGGAGTCCATGTCCTGGCCGTGGAAGCAGCGCAGGATTTGTCCCCAGCTCAGTGTCTGTTTGTAACAATGTTAACTGTGTGAGCTGAAGAATTTGAAAGAAAAAGGGCTAGTTTCTTCCTTTATGACCACTGATGACTGTGGGAGCCCTTTCCAAACTTGCATTTGCCATCCACTTCCCCAGTGGGAAGCCAGAAGGAGCAAGAGGAATCTATTTCTGAATGTTTGGGTGTATTTATTTTCCACTGCCTGACTCTCTGCCTGCAGTACTGCTAATGTTCCCAAAGCACCTGAAGTCATTTATTTTCTACCTCTGCCTGTGGCAGTGGTATTGCACCCTAGAAGGTTTTGCTTGAGGCCTTCTGGGCTTGCTCTAGGCATGTGAGAAAATAAATAGACTTAGGAACAGCATGTGTTAAATCCAGGGTGGGTGTCTAGACTGCCAAGGTTTGTATATGTTTTCACTTTTAATAAGTGTACGTAGATATATTGCCAAATATCTGGTAGACAAACATACTCTAGATGCTGCAAGCTTGCTGTTGGTATGGTCCTCTCAGGAGCCATTTGAACAGCATCAGCTTCCCTTTATAAACACTAACATTTCTTTAAAAACTTAAAGGACTTTTGATGGTCTCCATTTAATTAGGAAAATCTTTGCTATGTTTGCCTTGTTTTATGAGCTTTCCCAGGTCATCCAGAGTCCTCTGTGAATTAGGAAGATGCTCTGTCATTGCCAGGGCTGTTCAGGTCTTGCTGCTCTGAACCAAGCTGTGCGTGCATAGTCCAGGGTTCAGGGGTTCGGGTGAGAACAGCTGAGGAAAGGGGCCAGTTGGCAGATTTTAGGGGTTTTTTTTGTTGAAAAATTATGAGGTTTGGCATGATAAAATGTCTACAGGCTTTAAAAATAATAGGACTTTCATTCTTCTCTATGATTATAAATAGCTGGGAGTGAAGATGGGTCCATTTATTTCCACAGCTGGCTGCCCAGGAAGTGCCTGGTTCATGCTTTGAATAACTTGTGTTTTCCCACCCTTCTGATAGTCTTTTGCAGGGGTACTTACACTTACATCACATTTCTGTCAGCTGTGCTCCTTTAGCCCAGGTGGAGCTGCTAATGTGATCTCTTCACCCTCGCTGGCAGATTGCTTGCCTGGCTGGCTCAGTCATATTAAAAAAAAAAAAAAAAAAAAAAAAAAGGCAAAAAAGCTGCTGGCTTTGGTGGAGCAGGTGAGCAGGGCGGCTGTCCCCAGTTTGTAGCCAATCAAACCTCTAACCCTGAGCCTCCAACTGGGGAAGATGTGAGGAAGGAACAGGAGAGGGTAAGCCAAAACAGTTTTTCTCTGATTTTACTTGGGCACTTTCCCTCATTCCCCTATATCTCGCTAGCAAAGGCACCTGCTGCTTGTCTGACAGCTGGCTAAGGCTCAGGCTGGAAAAGAGCTCATGAGATATTCAAAATTTCTGCAATTTGAGCTCCCATGTACCTTCCCTACTTACCACAGGGGAGACAAATCCTCTTACCCGACTGTCAAATAAGCCCAGCAGCAAAGCTGGAAATGAGGAAATGAGCTCTGTGTGACTTCCTGGTCACCGTGGGAGCTCTGGGGAGTGTGCTTGGCCCTCTGCTTTAGAGCTGTTTTCTGGAACTTTATGGGGACCTGCAGGGTCATCCTGGGCACCCTGGCACTGAAAAGGGGCACCCTGGCACTGAAAAGGTCCACCCTGCTTAGCAAACTCATCCAAGGTGACAGAATCAATTTGAGCAATTGATATGGTTTGAAGTTACAGATGAAAAGGGGAGCTTTTATCAAATAAGTAATTTTTTTTTCCCACGTGCTGCTGCCCGCTGGCTTGCTCTCCAAACAATCCTCTGGTGGTCTGTGGTCACAGGGGTCATAGAAAGTCTTCCTTTCTATTGAGTAGGAGGGTGGAGGAGGAGAAAAGTCTAAAAAGAATTTGGTCTTCCCCCCTCACCCCCCACCCATGAAATTGAAAGACATTAAGTTCTCAGGAATATTATGTCAGTTTGGTCTTGCTGTGGAGTAAGACCAATACTTCACACAAATGAAGACATTTGGGTACAAAATGCATGCAAACCAATGTCTTATTCCAGTACAAGCTGGAATGGCTGCACAAGAAACACAAAGCATCCTGTCTGTGTTCAACAGAAACTACAAGAAGCCATAAAAAATAAGATTTCTTTGCCCTTTTTCTGAAGTTACTCAGAAAGCTACAAAATTAAAAATAACAGATGATTCTTATGAATTTTCCTTCCTGGGAGTTTATAAATACCTTAGGTATTTTTGTTTTGGACTGTGTTTGACATTCACACAGTCCTGTGCAGAAGGTGTGTATATAAGATAAGTAGCTCTAAAATGCCTCTTTGAAAGATTTTGTAGACTTCTGAGCAGGCTCTGCACTGCTTGATTGACATTATGGCTTCTGTCCTACCTCTCTTAAAATTTAAAAGCGAAACATAAGAAACTGATTTCTCCAGTGCACTCCCCCCGGTCACAGTCTGAATACGACTGTTTGTTAGCAGTGTGGGCTTTTGAAAAAGGTACCTTCTCAGGAGGTGAGAAAAGGTGCTCCATGAACTTTGCAGCCCCTCTGGTGAGGCTGCACCTGAGCCAGCTGTGCCCCAGGTCATGCCAAGGCAGATACAGGGATGATTCATAAAGTTTGGATCCAGGAAAAAGCAGATTTCTTGAACAAGAAGGGTATCATTGAGACCTTTTGAAACTCTGAGCCCCTCACCTTGAATGAAGTAACTGCAAAGCAACCATGCACTTGGTAGGAAAACTCACTCAGTATGGAAGTTTTTCAGGATTTGCTAAGACTGGGAATTTATCTGTTATTTAGTTGGCACCCATCAGGATAGCAACTAATTGAAGCCAAAGGGCCCAATCATGGTGTAAGATACGGGGCAATGTGAGTAATGATAATACTATTTGGCCTTTAATTAGTCATTTAGAGCTCATTTCAGAACTGGAGAGCTTAGGTTGGATTCACTGCTCCTGCACATGGCTTCCCTGTGGATTAATTTGTGGCTCCCACAGAAGGGGGCTGGTGACTGCAGAACTGCTGATATCTGCAGGTGTTTGCACCACTTTCCCACCTCTTCCATTCATCACTTGAAAAATTGGGATTTTTCCCCTCTTTTGTCACAACATATCTGTGGTCTCTCAGGTGTCTCAAATCTTGCAGATTTCTTTAGGTGCCAGCTAAATTACAGCAGATTTGCTGCAGGATAACAAGCCTGGCTACCTTCCAGCTGGTTTCTTTGCTAGTTGTCCAGCTGTTAACCTGACCAGGAAAGCGCTATGGATGGATGACTGTCAGAACACAGTGTTTGTTTTTTCTTATCTTGCTGTAAGTATATTTGATTAGGGTTGAACAGCTGAAGTCTGTGAGAATTAAATTTCTTGATTATTGTCCATTAACACCTGTGCAGGGAAACTGGTTTTAATAAGGATCGCAGAATATTCTAAGTTGGAAGCAATCCACAAGGATCATCAAGTCCAACTCTGTGAAAAAGGATGGATGGGAATTTCTTTTTGTGTTTTTCCTCCTCACTGCTGGATTTCTTTTAGGAATATATTTTTCCTAAAAGACTATTCCTAAATATATTTTTCCTGGAGACTATTTTTTTTGTTTTACTTCTCTTTATCATTTCCTGTATACTTCAATGGGAAGAATGACTGCTTGTGGTGGTTGATGGTGAAAAATTTTGGATAGGCAGATAGAATAAGTGATAAATTTTGGTGCACCCTTAGCATGTGTCCTTTGAGGTCTGATTTCTTTTCTTTTGTTCCGGCTGTTGTAATTTGATGTGAATTGATGCTATGGCATTGCTTCTGATCATTAGGTTTGACATTGCTGTGAATTTAGAGAGGTGTTTTCATGTTAATCAGCATCTCTCTTTCTTTATTAAGGTCATATGTGCCCCCCTGCCGTGTAAAAGCTCCCCATTAACTTATACTAGAGTCTTTTCCTGGCTTTGTCTCCTTGATTCTGTTTGTGCTTGGCTTGAGCAATTATATGTATTGCAGTGGGTAACATGTCATTTGCTGAATCCTGCCAAGAAAAAAATGTCTCCTATTGTTCGTAGTGGTTTGCTTTTTTTTTTTTTTTTTTTTTTTTTTTTTTTTTTTTTTTTTTTTTTTTTTTTTTTTTTTTTTTTTTTTTTTTTTTTTTTTTTAAATAAGCTGGCTTCTGTAGTAACTGTCTTTGTCTGTTTGGTGAAATAAATCCACCAAAAATGGTTTTCACCAATACATCTACCTACACCAGTAATGAAAGACAATCTCATAATGACAAGGGTACATATTTTAGCAGTGGTCCCTTTAGAAAGTGCGACCAGGGAATCCATTTTGGTACTTTTGGTCTTCTGTATTGTTACTAATGAATCATCAATGGGATGAGGTCTTGACTGAGTTTTAAGTGGAAACAGCTTCAAGGGAGAATTGCTGTTACACCTACAGTGAAATCTAGAGCTCAGTACCCTGCAAAAGGCAGTGAACTCTTTTTGTGTGGGGGAGTGGTAACTTGGGTCGATGCTGAGCTGAAGCACAGCAGCAGTGATCGCTTGAATATGGTTGCTACAAGATCTGCTTGTTTCCACCAAAGATGATCTCTAATAGAGCCTCCAGTATGGAAAGGAATTTGCTGAGGGGAGATGGGCAAAGCAAAAAACATTTTTGTCATATGCTTCTGAAAAAGAAGTGCAAGAGATTTAGACCCTGTCTAGAGCCTTACCCTGTAAAAATTAGTCACAACAGCACAGGAGTAGATCTTCACCCCGCTCCAGTTTATGGAACTTGAAGGTCTGGCTTCTCTCAGGCCCCAGCTCCTGCAGTCTAAAGCTGCTGAAGAGTTTTGTAAGGATGTGTGGCTGCTGTTCTCCCTATTAAAATGGGCAGAAAAATGAACCACAAACAGTTGTATGCTTTATCAGTTAGCAGATTAAAGCTGTAAAAAGAATTACGGCTACCTGTCCTTAGCAGTTTTGTGGTTTCTGTATTTATTGATCCTATTCCTCTTGGCTGAAATATAGATCTAAGTATGTAAGTTTTCATGCTGCTGATTAACATGGGCAAAGCAGAGAGTTTAAAAATCAACCTTTTTTTTTGTGGAGCGAATATTTTCAGCCCTTCATTCTTTCACTTTTCTGCTTTTTCCACACAGTTCTCTGAGCTGTGAAAGCTTTTAATTTCTCTGTGTTTGGCTGTCACCCCTGAGGACGTGACTCATCAGTGAAGAGATGGACACCAAATTTGTGTTCTGCCGTTTCTTTGTAGGGACACATCTGTCCTGAGGCAGTTCTGCTTTTTAAGTAGCAGGGGATTTTATTGAGTAGAAGAAAGGTGTTTTTGACTAGGAATGATAAAGGTTATGTAGTCAAGGCTTCTAAGAAAAATGCTCCCCTAAATTCCTTCTGTTGTATGTTAATATGGTTTTATGTCAGAGTGTGGTCTGTGGAGGCTGCACAAAAAGATGAGGACATCCTAGAGGGCCTACTTTCCCTATATAGTTCTGAGCTTGGAAGGGCCACTTCTCCGCTTCTGAGCACAATTCCAGAAAGATTGAGATTATCTTATTGACAGTACAGAAAAACTCAGTGAAGCGTACCTGGGCTCTGACACAGAATGCCACAGAGAGCTCCCCACAGCATTTTCCTCTGTGCAGCCATTTATTATTTCCTTTATCCCTTAGGTTGTTCCCACTGTCATGGTGCTGGGATGGTCCAGAGAGTTTTGCAACTTTGGTAAGCTTGTGCTGACTAAATTGACAGCCAGCTCCCCTGGGGCACAGGTGCTCGTGATTTACTGGACACCACTTGGAACCAAGCCACAGAATTTTACTCTTGGACAGATCCAAATCCCTTCTGAGTGCTCAGTCTTGTCTGTGAAAAGGCTGTAATTGTGTTGAGTTAGCTGGAAATATTGATGCGTTTACTTTCAAAAGTTTTATTTTTGGCCTTATAATATCTGTTCAACCCAGAAGAAAGCCCAAAGACCTTTTTCCAGATAAATCTGTTCTACTAATTGGCAAGGAGGACTCTCTATTTCTCTATGAGAAATAGTTCTGGTCCTAGAAGATTTGCAGCTGGCCTGATGGGTGCAGTTTGAAGTGAATGAAAAATGGGAGTGTTAGACTGGAGAACAATCATGAGATGGCTGCATGGTGCAGTGACTTTTTCTGGTTTTCAGACCTAGGAAGGAGCTTACCAGCACCTTGCTCATGTAGAATTGAGATCAGTATGACTGAACATGTGTAATTGATGTAGTAAAGCTGTAGTATTGAGTCTCAGTCATAATGGTCTTTTTGAATGATGGTGTGTGGAGCAGTGAAGCATTTTGAAATATCCCTCACCTTCAGACCATTTTGCTGGCTGGCATGCATGGGAGATGATGGGTGAAAATCCTGTGGGAGGGAAAGTTGCTCAAAGCCTCTTTTGATCTTGAAAATGTGGTAAGTTTTTTTCATCTATAAACAAATGAGGCCCAGAATTTTTATTCTCTGAGTGTCTGCTGGTTTAGGACATCCTGGGAAGATGTTTTATTGTTATGAGTTCTTTCTGGAAATGCATATAATGTTTCTCAAATTCTCTCACTGAGGGAACTGCTGTGATTTTGCTTTTTCTATTAAAGGTAACAACAAGTGTGTAGGAATCTAACTTTTTAAGCCCATGAATTTGAAATAAATAAATGTGTTTCATCCAGTTTCTTATGGCTTTAATCTGAATAGGTTTTGATAATATAAGAACAGGAAAAGGACAGTTTGTTGTGATGGACAGTATAATCTTTCCTGCTGGTGAGACACTTTGTCTGGTCTAGAGAACTGAGAAGCATAAATTGCCTTTTTAATACTGATAAACAGTAACACTGGGGGAGGGGGACTTAAGAAAACATTACATCTTATTTGATATTACATCTTAATCACAGTTCTCTGCTGAGATCCACAAATCTGGTTCATCCTTGCAGTTTGCTGTTTATTGAGCCTCTCCACCCCACAAGAATTGTTTCCTTAACCCTTAGTAGATTGATGACATCTTAGTAGATGGTGCAGCAGTGATTGTACAACATCTTCATGATGGAACTTTTTTGTCCATGCTTATATGACCAAAGCAATCAGCAGGCTAAGTATCTGTCTGCCCCTTCTGTGACTTTAGGCAAACTCATAATGTAAATGACATCTTAATACAAAGAGAGGGAGGTTAGATAATCCCCCTAGTTCTTTAAAAGGGAGTAAGCTGTGCTGCTTCTTGCTTGAGCCGCTTTGAATAGAACAGGAATAATTGAAGAACAGATTGAAAATATGCAACTTGACTTAATCACAAAAATGTAGAACTGGCAGTTACACTTGAAGTGTTTGTTATACCCAGCCCCTCATTCTGCCTTGGGAAGAAACAGGTCCTTGTCAAGAATTTCTTACTGCATCTTGCCTCTCTAGGAGGCAGGGCAGGCTTTTATCAGATTTTCAAGCTGATTTGACATAAGAGAAATTAAAAATCCTACAACCAGCCACTTGATGGCCAAGCAGCCAGCCTACAGTTGTCACAGCTTGGGAGTACAAGGATGGATATTGTCTGAGAAGATCTAACATGGGAACAGAGAATGAAGTTGAGTCTAGGCTGTACATCAGGTCAATATTTACCAGCAGTGAGGTCTAACAGATTGCAGAATACCTCTGGGTGAACAATAGCAGAAATGCTGTTAACATATCATCTCTGTGTGTGTGTGTGTGTGTTCAAAAGCCAGCGTACAGCCCTATTAAGGGGGGTGCTGGGCCATCAGGGCCATAGAGCTCAGGGAAAATGATTCCAGTCAGAGGAAAGGGGCTGCTAACTCTGTGGTGTTGCATGGAAGGGGTGATGCTGGCATCTGAACTGCTTTCTGTAACACGTGCCTGGGTCACTTGTGGCTCCCCAGTTAACCTGCTGCTGGGTCATGGGAAAGGATGGCTGCACTCTGGATTTTAAAAGCAGCCTGTATATGCCTTCTGCAACTGTTTCATATGAGCCTTCAAGGGCAGGCATGGAGTAATTCCTTTCAAAGGGCAAAAAGGGGGTCTTTTGACATTTCTCAATAAGTTTGAGAGGTAGAATAAACTTAAATATCCCCTTCAATTTTGTTAGGAGAAATTCCATTTGCATGTTACACCGTTATTAGCAGAGACAATGGGACAAACATTGCTATCCTGTTAATTATAACCATGTTAATGATATATATTTCTGCAGTCAAATAGCATTGCAAGTCTATTTCCTGTCTTAATTTTGTGCTGTGCTGTTTGAAATGTTAATGAAGCCAGAATTCTCAAAGGTCATCCTCTGAATGCGTTTTCTTTTTTTCCTGTTTTGTTTCAGAACAATTTAAATGAGGTTTTGTACCTAATGTTGCTAACAATGTTAACTTTCCTGTTTAATTAATGAGGGTGTGGGAACATCTCTCCCCTGGTCAGTGAGTTAAATGAGAAAAGCTCTGTATTCCTCTTGAAACCCTCCCTTGGCATTTTCCTTCCATGACACATATCCTGTCCCTCCACTTTCCTCCAGCAGCCCCTACTACTTTCTTTTCATAGGCTGTGTGAAAGAATGGTTAAAAAACCAAAAAAACCCCACAAACCCAAAAACCAACAGAAAAGTGCAAATTTAGCAGAACTGAGCATTGTGTTTTCCAAGGAGCCATTTATCATCCTTGGAAAGTTTTGATTCTTCACGAATAATAAAGGAAAGGACTGGTAATTGCTGTTTTCAGCTAATTGACAGAATTGTGTCATGAAAGAGGGAGAATTTCTGAATTACCTTTGCTGATGACACTTGAAGGTTGTTTTAAACTTTCAATTGCTACCAAATTGAGAGACTGTCCCTTGCCTGTGCTCATCATTAATCCAGTAGGTGAGTTTCATTTGTTTTTAATACTATTAGATGATAGGCAAATGGTAAGTGTAAAGGATGTCTCTATCAACTCAGTTTAATATCGTGAAGTACATCCTGATTTAGCTTCTGCTTTGCAATCTTTCTGTGGATTTCACTGAAAAGTAGATGGAGGCTCTGAAGTATTTGCTAGTGGAAGCCTATGCTGACCTCTTGGGAACAAAAACGTTGATTAGGTAGAACACAGGGCAAAAGGGATCCTGCACCCTCCCCCCACCAGGCAGAAGGTGGGACGCGAATGATTGGATACAAATCCCTGCTTGGGGTGTGGGTGAAGTTCCTCGCTGACTACCTTGCCTTCCTAGGTGTCCTTATACAAAAGATAGCAGGCTGTGGAACCAGAAGAACAGGGACATAGAAGAGGTGGATGATGCTGGTGAAGGGTCTGGAGTACAAGTCTAATGAAGAGTGGCTGAGGGTGCTTTGCCTGGAGAAAGGGAGACTCAGGGGAGACCACATTGCTCTCTACAGCTGCCTGGAAAAAGGCTGTAGCAAGGTGGGGGTTGGCCTCTTCTCACAAGTGACAGAAATAGGACAAGGGGAAATGGCCTCAACCTGTACCAGAGGTGATTTAGATCACATATTATGAAATTTTTTTTCACAGAAAGGATTATGAAACATTGGAACAGGCTGCCCAGGGAAATTGTTGAATCACTCTCCCTGGAGGTATTTAAAAGATATGTAGATGTGGTGCTTAAGGACGTGGTTAGTGGGGTACTTGGCAGCACTGCGTTAACATTTGGACTTGATGACCTTAAACGTCTTTTCCAATCTATTCAATTCTGTGATTTTATGTTAGATGAGTTGATGAGATCAGGTCAGCCTAACCCCCACTTCATGACCATGTCCTGAAGAAAAAATGTTGCCATAGGTGGCTCCTTTCTGAAGGCAAGACAAGATCCAGTCAACGAGACTCGCATTTCAGGGAAGTATGCTTTGGGACTCTGGTTAAAGACATTGCCAGGGAACTTCCTAGTCAGGTATGTTCCTTGGATTATTATCTGTTACTGCTTTTTCATGTGTGTACCAATGAAGTTACACTGAGAAGTTAGGGAGAGATCAAAAGAGATTTCAGGGCCATAGGGAGATTGGTAAAGTGAACAGAAGCACAGCTGGTCTTTTCCTTTATCCTTCCCAGTTGTAGGGAATGACATCAGGTAGATCCAGCTTACCCATACCTGCTGCTGAAACTGGCATTGCTGACGGAATTTGAAGGTTTTTGATCATGGGAAACATCACACTTGGATGTTGTTGTGGGAGTCTATAGGCTATTCAGCCAGGATGAAGACACTGATGAATTGTTCTGTAAGGATTTAAGGGATATATGTAGATCAGGTACCCTTATCCTTGTGGAAGACTTTAGTTTCTCAGATTTTAACTGGGACTGAGGTAAAAAAAAAGTGAACAAGTCCAGGAAGTTCCCAAATCATGTTGAAGATAAGTTTTTGATATGAGTTGTAAGGGAGCCAACCCGAAAAGGTAGCCTCCTAAACCTGTCATTTGTCAATGGAGATGGTCTCGTGGGTGAAATGATAATTGTTGGCTGTCTTGGCCATCATGAAATGCTTAATTTTAAAAGATTAATTTTACACAGCCATCATGAAATGCTTAATTTTAAAAGCTTTGACATGAGAAAAACTCTCGTCAGAGTTGCCACTCTGGGTTTTAGAAGGGTAGACTTTAGGCTGCTTGAAAAGATAATTAGTAAGGTCCCCTAAGGACCTGTTTTCAAGGGTAGTGGGGTGCTGGTTGCATTTTAAGAATCATCCCGAAGCATGCAGGAGCATGAAATTCCAATGTGTCATGTGTCAAGGAAGCAGGGCAGAAGCCTCACTTGGCTGAACAAGGATCTCCTGGAGCTTTGGCAGAAAATGAAAGTGTATGTGTTTTGGAAGCAGGTTCAGACTATGTGGGAGGACTACAGAGATGCTGTTCACTAGCTCAGGCAGAAAATTTATATGGCCAAAGCTCAATTAGAGTTGAAGCTTGCCAGTTGTGTGGTGGATAACAAAAAAACTTTTCAAAGTATCTTAACAATAAAAGGACACCTAAAGTAAACCCTGGCCTGTTCCTTGATGAAGTTGGTGACCTCACAAATGTGGATGAAGATAAAGCAAGGGATTGTTTAATGCCTTCTTTGCCTTGGTCCTTAACACCAGTGATGGGCCCTGGTACACCTAGAGGCCTGGCTAAGAGGATTCCAGCTGGGGGAATGATAAGCTCCCAGCTGACTTTAAACTGGTATGGGATGTGCTGCTGTAACTGAATGCCCATAAATCTATGGAACCCAATGGGATTCATCCCAGATTACTGGAAGAGTTGATCAATGTTACTGTGAGACCTCTCAGATATTTGGCAAGAGTCTTAGCAATCTGGAGATGTCCTAGTTGACTGCAAACTAGAAAATGTTGTTCCAGTTTTGAAGAAAGGTAAGAGAAAAGACCCTGACAATTACAGACCTGTCAACCTCTCTTTGGCGCTTGAGAAAATGATGGAGAAATTTATTCTGAAACACCACTTGAAAGACAATGCAGTCATTGGTCTAACCCAACATGCTCACAAGTAGAAAGCCATACCTTGCTAATTTAATATCCTTTTTTATGTCTAGGTTATCCTTCTAGTGGACAAAAGGAAGGAAGTGGATGTGGTTTTGGTTCTTTTTTTTTTTTTTTTTTTTTTTTTTTTTTTTTTTTTTTTTTTTTTTTTTTTTTCTATTTTTAGCAGGGCTTTGGTTATATCTCTCACAGTATCTTGCTGGACAAAATGTCCAGCATACAACCAGATACATTTGCAATATCCTGGGTGAACAATTGGCTGAGTAGTTGAGCTCAAGGAGTTATAGTAATTTTGATAGTATCTGGCTGGCAGCCAGCCACTAATGGTGTTCCCCAGGGCTTCATTTTAGGGCCATTTTTCTCACACTTCAGTGCACTGTAAGTACGCTGATAATACTAAATTAGGAGAAGCTGTTGATTCCCTTGAGGTTAGAGATTCCTTACAGAGAGATCTTGATAGATTGGAGAACCGGGCAATCACCAAGTATATAAAATTTAACAAGAACAAATGGCCATTTCTGCACCTGGGAGAGAGTAATGCTAGATGTGTGTACAGAAAGAGAAAGAAGAGGCTGGAATTAAACCCTTCAGACAGGGATCTTGGGAATTTGGTTGATGACAAGCTCCATACAAGTCAATAACGTGTCTTGGTGGCCCAAAGGACCACTTGAACCCTATCCTGGGATACACCAAGCACAATATGTCTAAGGGATCAAAATAAGTGATATATCTCCGTGTTGGTGCAGCCTCACCTCAAAGTAATACATGCAGATTTAGGCTCCATAGTATAAGAAGGAATACAAAATATCAGAATATGTCCAAAGATGGGCAACAAAGGGGAAAGGACTGGAGGGCGTGACTTAGATTCTGGGGTTACTAAATTTCTCAGCTTAGAAAAGAGGAGGCTGAGGGGTGACCCCTGTCTAAATTGCTGTCCAGAATTTACTCATGATGGAGAGCAGAGAGGGAGGGAGGCGCTGATCTCTTCTTTCTGGTGTCCAGTAATAGCAAGTGGCTTAAAACTGTGTCAGAAGTTCAAATTGGACATCAGGATAAAGCTCTTCCCTGAGAGGATGGTCAAGTACTGGAACAGAGTCCCTAGGGAAGTGATCATGGCTCCAAGCCTGTTGCTGTTCAAGAAGCATTGGGAGAATGCTCTTGGATTCAGAGCTTGATTGTTGCCCTGCATGGAGTTGTGCTCAATGATGCCCATGGGTTCTTCCTCTCATTCCAAACTCTAGCCCAGCTCTAAGTTTTTAAGTCTCTGATATGGTGGGGTGAAGAAGAAAATGGCTGAAATGGTAATATGCAGATTTTGGTCTTTACTGGGTTAATCTAAGCTGAAGTGAAGGGAAAGAGTTCAGGGTTTTAATGAGGTACTTTTTGTTATGCTTGAGTGTGTCCATAAATATATGCAGGTGAGGTAAGCCTGAGACCTTTTGAAGTAAGCTTGTTATTTTTCTTGTAATTTAGATATCATGATGAAAATTCATGTAGGGGGCCAGCATGCAGGTGGAATTTCACCTGCTTCTAATGTGAGCAATCCAGAGTTTACTTACTTCTTGTTTCTTCCATAAAGGTGACTTTGGTCCACTTCCTACATTTCTCATTTCACTACTGAGATTGTCAATGTCTTTTACCTTCGCTGCCTAGAGCTGGAGAGTTCCTCAAATATTATTTTTATCGCACGTGTTTCCACCCACATCTCTGAATTTGCATGTTAGAGCACTTCAAGGGCAGCTTTCCAGGCTGGAGACTCAGCTGTCATTCAGGTGCAGAGGACACTTAATCAAGCTTTTGGGTGGGATTCAGCATGTGCACAACATGCAGCCATTGCACAGGCACTGCTGTTTTGTCCCTGTGTGGGAGATGGGGAAGTATTTACCCTGTGGCCAAGAGCTCTGGATACAGAGAGGAGATCTTTGTGGGAAGAAGTCTATGATATTTGAGGCTCAAGAACACTGACTAGCTTAAAACTAGGGTTGTGGCCATACAACCCTCTAATTTAATGCAATTGCAGAGGTTGAGGACCTCTTAAAATAATAGTGCAAATGAAAGCTGGGTTTTGCTAATGCCAGCTACAGGCAAGGACATTTTCCGAGGTTGGCATTACTGGAAAAATTAAACAAGAGTGCTGTTGGACTCAGCAAAACTCAAGGGACAGGTTTGTGGGAATACTTGCCCATTGAGTGCAACAGTAGAGCCGTCCTAGATCTGTTTCCTGATGCTGCAGGGGAGAAAGGCTCTTTTTCTCCCTTCTTCTTGCTGAGGTTTTCAAGTAGCAATTGATGCAAAGCCTGATCTCAGCTTAATTTGCAAAGGAAAACAGACCAAAAAACCTACAGGCAGAGATTGTCCTCTACTAAATGTTAAATGAAAATGAGGGTTTGGAAGAACATACACCAGTATATGTCTCAGACAAAAGTTTCTAATGCTTCTGTTCACTAAGTATAGAGCAGTATTCTCCCATACCCCCCAAAAAGGAAAAAGAAAAAGCAACGACCACCCAAAGTGGGAAGAAAAAGACACACTGAAGTGGGGTTGTGTTGTGGGGGGAGTCCCTAACACAAACTACTGGGCAATGCCATCTCCCACATCCTTGTTTCGGGAGATTAAACAGTTTAGCGATGTGTGTGCTAGCCACACTGTGATATCATCCAGCTGGGAATTCTTTTATCATTATAGATTTAATCACAAAGTCTGGTGTTGTACCCAAAGCACTAGCACATCCATCAAGATGGATTTTGCCCTCTATGGCTTTTTATTTTGTTTTATTTTCTTGAAATAAAGACTGTATATTTGGGTTCATATTAGAAATCAGCTTTGAGAGAAGATGGATATTTTTAGCAGATCTTGGTATTTTATATTTACAAGGTGCAGAAAAAAAGTGACAATACCTTTTCCCAAGTAGCCCAAACAGTTAAATGTGGATTCTCTGAGGTTCCCTTGCAAAGAAAGGGGTTTTTTGTGAGGTAATTATGGATTTTCATGAGCACTCCTGGCTAATCAGGTTTAATGACACTAAACCCAAATCACATTATAGTTATTT
Source organism: Brachypodius melanocephalos (assembly GCA_013398615.1). Lineage (NCBI taxonomy): Eukaryota > Metazoa > Chordata > Aves > Passeriformes > Pycnonotidae > Brachypodius > Brachypodius melanocephalos. The sequence goes on along the minus strand of VZSR01001283.1, from coordinate 43,783,180 downwards.
TCCAAGGCTGTGTTGGAGACATACTGCATTAACCAAAAAGAACAAAGCATAGAGATGACAACAAGAAGAATAAGAGCAAAAAGAAAAAAGGAAACAGTAGAGAAGCAGAATCACTTGTGGCTCTACTTCCTGCACCCTGAGCGTGGCACAGCACTAGAGGAACAGCAGTGGCAAAATTAATGATAGATAACATTGTCCTTGATTCTTCTGGGAATCTAAGGCACCCTGGAAAAATATTTGCTCTTAACTTTATCATCTTTATTGCAAAGTATAGCTGATTTAACTAACATAAACCCTGAGTAATATTGGGTTGCATTATTTTAGTACAATGTGTTACTGCATTTTTCTTGCTAAGTCTAACCTTCAGTTATAAATCAGTAATAATGGAGTCAGCTTCAGAAGAAAGGGTTGTTTTGACTTCTCCCCCTTCCCCCAAAACTCCAAACCCTGGATGTAATACAATTTATGTATTTTTATCGTGGCTGGATAACAATTTTGGAAAGCCTCTCCATACAGGCTGTGCTTTAAATGGAAAGCTGATAGAAATTTCACTGAGCTGAGGAAGAGTATAATCATGTTGGAAATATCTTAACATTCATTCATGGAGCACACTTTTACATATGGTAATCTTCTTAGTCCTGGGAAGAAAACAAGACAACACACCGACACCTTTATATCAATTTTGCTGTTTTGTTGTGTGCACTTTTTACTTAAAACCCTCTGTCATTCCTAATATGTATTGTGGGGGGTAACATAAAGTACCTTGTGAATTTCCCTCTGCTATAATTTTGCCTTCTAAGCTCTATAAAACACCACGAGCACTTTGCCTGTAATTAGTATGTGAGTTATTTGGGGTATTGTAAAGCATTAACCGACTTGTAACTGTTGTCTCTTGGCACTATGCATCTCTCACAAATGGGGTTGTGGTCTAGGATATCATCAATCTTTTCTTTGTGGTTCAGAAAAGGAATCCATTTTCTTTGATAAAAGACCCATGGGTCTTTGTGATCTATAAATCATTCTTTCCAAAAAAACCCTTTGAAACGCCAGTTGAAGGTAGTCTCACAGAATATCACTTTATAGATTTTTTTTTCAGGATGGAAGATAATCCTTGTGCCTATCAAAAAGGAAGATCTGTACTATTTTTCACTGCATTTTGCAACTTTAGAAGAAGCTCTCTAAAGGTCTAATATTGCCATCTCTAATCTTGTGTCCTGCATAAGGAATTAGAGCTTTTTTGTCAAAACAGCATTTCTGTAATGTCCAAGTATGAGATGACTGAATTATAACCAGGATCATATAAGACAGCATTCTTTACAGAACTGAAAATCCTCAGCCCTGTAAACGAGGAGCATTGGTGTCTTGTGCATGGGTTTTTTTGTTTGCATGTGTGTGTGTTTTTTGTTCTCTTGTTTTCCATCCCTATAAAACTTCTTTAGAGACCCTTCTGAATTAGCCCTTTTATCACAGGCCTCTCCTGCAACTCATTTTGAACATATCTTACATTCTGTGAGAAAATACTTGTTATTATCTGAACTTGTTGTGGTTGTACCTGCCTGTATAAAGACCGTGAGCCAGTTCTTGACAACTGTGTGGTTCTTGGTGAATCAGCTGAAGTGGCCAGATGTTGGTGTCATTATGCCACCACGCTCCTGCAGATGGAGTGTGTGGTGTGCTGGGTCTCCTGGTTTTGTTCTTTGTTCTTATCCTAAAACCATTCATGTTTTCAAGACTTTCATTCCTCTGTGAAGAACAGGAACTTTTCTTCATCTAATTTGAAAATTTCATCCATAACTTTAAGGAAAATGACACACAGTGCAAAAATAACTGAAAAAATCTGCAGGGGAGACAGCAAAGCAGTCATGGGGTGGCTGCTTTTTGGTGGTACAAGAAATGAGCAGCACTTAAATGTGCAGAATTTATAATTTCTTGGAGGCCTTCAAGAACCTGCTGTACAGACTAAATAATAATACACAATGTAGCTCTTCTACATAAATAATCATTTCTGTTTCTAATCTACTGGTTTAATTCCTGTGGTGGCATATTGTTTGCAGTATTTATTTCAAAGTACTGTTATTGAGCTCTACTGTGCAAAGGAAATGAATTTATCTGCGTGAAACGACAATGTTGGAGAGGCATTATGTGGCTGTATTTACAGTTTTCTTCTGTTTAGTGATTATACAGTATATCTTTATTTTTTTTCCCTCCCTCAATTTATCTTTTGGCTGCCTCAGAGCAGCGGGAGATTTGGTGTGGGCTGTGAAACAGATTTGAGAAGTCAGAGGTACTTTTAATCCAGTCTTAACTTCTTCAGTCCATGACCTGCCTGTGAAAATAATATTATATTTCTCTCTCTCTCTTTTTAAATATAGCTTTCTTGCAGGGTTATCATCAATCTGTACTTTAAACATTTTTAAAGGAATGGGGACAGTCACTAGAAGATGGGAGAAGGGTGATAGAAACCTACTGAAGTTGTATCCTTACTAAAGCTAAACATCATAGTCCTAAAGATTTGAGAAAGGGACCAAGACTTGAATTCAGCTGGAGGCAAGGCAGGATGGGTGGGGTGTTATGGCAATCATTTTCCTCAGCCTACATTTCCTGCTGCGAGGAAAATGTGACGATTGAAGGCTTTTTCAAAGAGCAGGGCCTTTACCACACACTTGTCTCATCTAAAACTGTGTAACAAACAGCAAGAAACCCCTTAGATCTGACTCTAGGATGAGAGAATAAAAGAGAAAAATCACAGTTCTATTTCTGTTCTCTTGTCCTTCACGACATTAGAAACGGGGCGGTTGTTTCTTGGATTTCAGTAAGTCAATTATTTCTTTCCTTTTTACTTGGCTTTTATTATGGGTGGTGTCAAGGTAACCAACGACTACCAAAGCTTGGTGCTGTTCTCATCAGTCTTCTCATCCTTAAAAAAGGGAACTGAACTTCTTTTGTGAGACCCAGCATCCTGAGCTGATCCTCCAGAAGATTCAGAGCAACCAGCTGCAAGGGCTGGCTCAGCAGCTGGTTTCTGGGGTCTGAGGGGAAGATGAGCTTTCTGGTGCTTGGCATTAGGCAAAGAAAAAAATTAAACCTCTTGGCCTGCAGCAGGATGTTGGGGAAGGGGTTTGAACTCAGGAGAGTTCTTAAAATTTGTCTTTAAAGCACCCCTTTTCTTTTCCTTTTGGAGCTAAGGGGCCAGTTAATTTCTTTCCTCCACCTAAGTCAGCCCCGCAGAATTGCTGTGGAAATCTACTGGCTTCAGCTTCCTGTTTGACTGCCATAAAGAAGGAAATCCATATCCTCCTTGCCAGTTTTTCAGCAGAACCAACCTGCTTGTTCCTGGGCGCCTGGGTGAATTGGATTTTGGAAGGATGCTTTGTGTCTTTGAAGTCTTTTCTGGCTAAATACCATTAATCTTCAGAGTGATTCAGTTCTAAAGGTAATTTGTGGCTTTCTTCTTTTCTTTAAATCCTTTAAAGGCATGATATGGAAAAACTTCTTTGCTCCAAGATAATCCAGTATAATTAGAACAGTGTCACTCAACTTAGTAAAGTCCTTTATACATGTTTTTTTCTCTGTCTTGTTAAAATTCAAATCCATGGTAAATGGGAAAAGGTGTGATTTATTGTTCATTTATTCTCTCTTTCCCCATACACTGTGTTCCTAAAACTACTGAGCATTTTTTTGGTTTTGTGACTATCAGGATGTGATATTGAGCACAGTTACTTGTATGAGGGGATATTAGCAGTGTCTAGAGTTGGTGTTTCCCCATTCCTGCAGTGAGGGAGACAGACTGGAGTGAGGGATACTAATATGGCGAGGTGATGGACCATGAGATGTACTGGGGAGACTGAGGGTCATGGGTTGGTTTAGCCATGAGATGGCCAAGGTGGGGAGCCTTTACATCTCCTAATGGGGGGCTGTAGGGAAAATGGGGTTTTCTCAGTTGCACAGTTGAAGAATAAGAGGCAGGGGGCAGAAATAACTGCATTGGTAATTCTCATGGGATTAAGGGCAAATTCTTCACAACAGAGGGTGCCCAAGCACAGGAACCAGGCCCAGGATGGCCGTGGGCTCTCTAACCTCCAAGGCTTTCAAATCTTGATGGGAGGAGGCTCTGAGAAACCTGGTCTAATTTTGAGCAGGGAATGGGCCTAGATAATCTGTGGATGTCTCTTCCAACCTGTGTTTTTCTATGATTATCAAAATACTGATTTTTTTTTTCTTTTAAAAAGGCTAGCTACAGTGTTATTTTCAGCTAATAAGTTGTCTTTGCTGGTACACCTGCTGTGAATCCTTCTGCTCCTCCAGGAGCTAAATGTGGCTTGTTGATCTCTGAACTTCAGCTTGAGCTGTGTCTTTCCAGGCCTTATGAAACGGGTTGCTCTCATTTCCAGTGTCTGGGATGATAAATAAACTGACTTTTCTCTGCTTCAGTACTTCATCTTGTTGTGGAAAATTTTATTGCCCAGATACAGCTTCTGTCTTCCTTCTGCAAATACCTGTGTTTGGTGGAAAGCTGACTGAGATGTCATGGGGCACTATTCCTTTTTGCTTTCTGATGGCTTCAAATTTTATTCGAGTTAATACAATTTAAAACACTATTAATGAATTAGAATTTGTGTTACTAAATGTGACATTCTCTCATGCCTTTTGTAACCATGCTTTTTAGTAGACTTTAATAGCTATTTTGCCATTTTTGACTATAGAAGGTATAAAAGTATTTAGGCCAGCTCTGACTTAGCAGCATATTTATTTTCAAAGTATTTAATGCGGTTTAGTTTCCTTATTCTTTGGACTTGTCTGTTATTGTTGAATGGCTTCTTTAAATATCAGACTTCATTCTTCCATGCATGCAATGATAAAATCATCTTCTAGCTTTTTTCAAGGATTTGACTGACTCTTTCATCACTCGATTCTTGGAGAATTTTATTTGTAGCCTGCCAGATCCACAATAATTCTTTGTCTCTGTAGTTCCCATTCTTTGTCAGAAGTTGTAGTTTCTTACAAATTGCTGATTAACTGCACAGTGTTTTGCTCACTTTCTATTCGTGCTGATTTACCCTAAAAGCTTCCACCATACCCCATTTGCCATCACTGCAGTCTGCTCTGTGTTCAAAGTTCAGTTTTCTTACTTCTGAAAGCCTTCGATACTCCATTTGTCCTATGTGAAGTGTCCCACAAGCCTGATCTTGCCTAGAGAATGTGTTTCCAGGACTACATGAATTATCTTTCACCTCACAGTCTCCTAGGAGGAACTTTCCCTCTACCTTCATGACAGAGGGTGGTGATGGTGCAGGGCACCTGCCTAGATTGCTCACTTGTCAAAAGAATTTAATAGAAAGCTGTTATTTGCAGACATTTCTCCTGCTATGTTTGAAGGACAGAGGAAGACAACTGAGCTTTCTCAGGAGCCTGTGAAGGCAGTTTAACAGCAGTTAGTCATGAAAAAGCCTCTCTCTGGGGACAGGAGAAGGGAAGTCTATAAAAATATATGTATGTCTTCATGGTCCAGTCTAATTCTTATTCTTAGTGGAGTAAAAGAGTTAGACTTCATTTTCATGTTCTGTGCACTCTAATTTTGGTTTGACAAAATATTGGGAAATGTTAAATAATCGTGCTAAATGCCAAGTTAAATGTTCTTCCTAAGTGCTTGGAGCATAGAAATATTTTTGTCATTTTGATTGTCCTAACTCAAAATCCATTTGAATCCTCCTGGGAGTTCAGGAATTGCCATAAACTTCCAGGTGAGTGGTCTGACTCACAATCTCTCCAGGATTTCAGGAAAGAATACAAAGTTACCTGTGAGCCAGTTCTGAAGTCTGCTGGTTCAGTTGACATCATCAGATGTGATTACATCCTTAACACTTTACAATGGTTACCGTGTGTGCTTACATCATCCTTCCTGTTAATCTTGACCTAAACCCTCCATGGCAAGGCTTTTCACAGCTCAACCATGCACTCATTAAGGCTTTATTTGTAGATTATAAATGAAGTTTTCAAAAATGTGAAATCTAATGGCTACAGCTGTGCAACTGAGGTAATGGAGATCCTTAGAGAGGACCTGTTAGTGAAACAGAGGGTTAAGGAGCAGGATGTCAGTAATCCATCAAAGGACTAAGCACAGGCTGTGGAAGACTTGCATGGCTCTGTACAAGGAGAACAAGTGGCTGGGAAAATTCAGTGCAATGTCTCTAGGTAACAGCTCGTAATGTGAGCTGTGTCTGTGGTACTGCTAATCACTGGAGTTTGTGAGCATGTTTTTGCTATGGAGAAAATAATTAGCCAAATATACGGGGTGTCGTAAATGACGATCAATAAAACCGTGTGCAGTACATCATACTGATAACATACATAGGATGCAGCCCAGTTTGGGTTCCTTGGATTCAAAGAGCTGGAGTGCTCGGGGCACAATTTCTAATTCTTTTATTGCCAGTGATGTGATGTGTTTGCTATTTGCCAAATATAACAATATAAGCTCAATATAAAAACATGATAAACTAAGGTTGACAGAATTAGATTCTTTGAAAGAGATGGGATAAGGAATGTCTTTAAGAGACATGAAGCAATTAGTGGGTCGTCAGTTGTAATCTTTTAGCTTTTTTTAAAAAAAATTAAAACTTATCTAATATTTTTACAGCCACATTTTCTTAAGGGAAATTATTTAAGTACCATCTCTATTTACCCATTGTGTTTGTTGTGTGTATACTCCTTTGCCCTCTTAATTTTTTTGGTAGACGGAAACATCTTTCAGCTGACAGGGAACTTTTCTAATACGTAATTTTTCAGGAAAGAAGCTTAGATTTTTTTTTTCTCCTATGCAGGGTGGAAAATGCTGACATTTAAGCCAATAGAACTGCCCTGATGCAAAAATCCTTAACATATATTAGGAATCAAGTTAAAGGAATTTTCTCAGTTGCTTGGACCAAACTGATTCCCTGGTTTTGGACCCATTTGCTACTTAGGTTTATGTATAACAGTTCTGCAATCCAGCTTTGGTATCTGAGAAATTTCTGGAGCTCTTGCAGATTTTGTTTCAAGGAACTCTTCCCCAGTCTGAGTGGGTGTTTCTTATAGACTTCCAGATATATTCACAAATAACTTGTCTGCATGTAGATGCCCCCACTGGCTCTGTGCCTCAGTGCACACCATAGTATTACAGATGAATTCATTAAAATGCTTAGGCATTCATTGCTGACATTTGTTCTGTTTAATTGAAATAATTTCTTCACCTTTTAAAGTTAGCTTTTATGACACATCTAAACTTTGGAACATTCTCTTTTCAATTATTTAGAAAGCTTACAAGTAATTTCTTAATTTCTTGTTTAGTTGTCCCAGATTGCGTTTTTATGTGAGTATGTAGCTGTATAAGAGCATGCCCTTCATCTTAAAAATGCTGCCTAATGTCTAGATTCCTAGGAAATGCGTCTTCTACAGGTCATAGGATGACAAAGTACGACAAAACAACTCTGTTAAAATGCATAAGACCACAGTGATGCTATGCTTTGGAAACAGAGGTAATTTTAATAAGTTTGTCTTTCTTTGTGGTATAAGCTGTCCATTGCTGCAAGTAGCCTGACTCCTGGGGCTGCCTAAATGAAGATTTCTTTGTAACTCAGCTACACTGCAATGACAGAAGATGCAGGACACCTTCTGTCTTTACTTAAGCCTGTTCCAATTTACTGGAAACATGGAGGTTTTCGTGGCTGAACCTAAGCTTGGCTGCTTGAACTTACTGATATACAGGCCTGCTCTACCTTGAAACATCCATTCTGCCAGCCTGTAATTGAGCTAGAACAGGGAAGAGAAGGAGAGTAAGGGTTTATTGACAGAACAACATGTTCTGTGTTCACAGGCTTCAGCTCAGGCTTGTATTATCAACTGAAACATTGCTTCCCCAGCATATATCTGCTCTCTGGCTGTCTTAATCACTTTGCATTCTAACCTCTAACAGTGCCTTCAGTGTGTCAGTACCAGCAGGGTCACTCTGTAAGTGAGTCTGAAGAAACATCTTTTTTTGTTGTGTTTGAAGGAGAAGCATAAAAGACACTACTGTGGCATAAATAGGTTTTGCCTGAGTGCAGAAAAGCCCAGAGTGTTGTGTTTTTACATATGTGAGTCTTTTCTTAGATTGCTACCTCTGTAAAGATACTGAGGAAGAACAACTTGGTTAAGCTCACCTCCCTGTGGGAGTCCTCTGTTCCTGAGACAGGGAAGGGCTTGGTTTTCTCAGATGGAGAGACTTTTTTTTTTTTCCTCCCTGACTTTTTAAACTTATTTTTTCTACCCAGCTACTTGAGAGGGCAGAGATAGCATTGATGTGATCTGCAAGGCTGAGTCCTCAGATCCCTGGACTTCTCTTTTTGCTCACTTTGAGGTGTGCACCTTTCTGGACCCCTGGTTTGAGGCTTGTGTTTTCACTTGCAGCGCAGAAATTCTCGCAGTTTTTGGAACTGTGTCCTTTCTAAACAGGAGTACTAATATTTTTTTTGGTAGTGTTATAGTTGATGATCAGTTTTGGCACTAATACCTTTGCTGTGGGCTGCATGGGGAGCTTCAGCAATACCATGGGCTTGTTGTTAAGTGCAATGAAAAGCAGCAGTGTCTCCTAAAACAGAAAAATAACTTGCAGGAGTTCCTGGGGAGATGTCTGCTTTCTTAATCTTCATGTAAGTGCTGAGAATTAATGCTCATAAAAAGATTTTAGTACTAATCATTCTGTAGGTTCTTTTGAAACATGTTTAACTTTTTTCCTTATTCCATGAAAAGTTTTTAATGTTGCCTCCTACACTTCTTTCAATGAACACAGTCTTAGATTTATTAATGCATAATGTGTCCCAGAAATCAGTTTAACTGATTCTCATCCATCAGTCAGCATCACTTTTCTCTATTATTTGCCAGAACAGATATCTTTGAAGCTTCTTTTTGTAGACTGTGGATGATATCTCTGCCTAGATTTTCTGAAGAAGGGAGAGAACCTATCAGCTTAATTTTCTAAGGCTGAAGAGTACATTAGTAACAGCCAGAAAGCTATTTTTCATATGAGTACTGAGTTCTGTTCTTCAGAAGTGGCCTTTCACTCACATCCTTTAAATCTTAGTCATGAATTGAAACTCAGAAAAGGATTGCCACCACTAGTTAAAGCAATATTTAAGACCAGGCTTAAGTAGAAATGTGAGATTTGTAACCAGAGAGTATGATTTCCAAATAAATCTCAATGGGAAATGTTACGCCTCAGAGGCACACAGCACAAAGCCTGGTGTAGAGACTAGATTTAACTTGATGCACTGTCAAGCAATCGTCTTCTGTCCTGCCATTTCATGTCCACTCTTCCCCTAACAGAACTCCCAGTCCCTGTCCTGAGGCACTGATCTCTGATGAATACAGAATAAATTGGTTTGCCCTTTTGGCATTATTGAAGCCTGTGCAGAGGGAAGCAAAGCTAGTACTATGCTACTCCAGCTATAAAATGCTTATGGTACTAAAGCAGTCTGGTGGTCTCTGGTCAGAAAACAGTCAACCATGCGGACACAAAGACAAACCTTTGTTTTGAGGACCTATTATCTTAGCTGGCATGTCAGAATGATTTAGAGCCTCCCCCAGCTAAACATATCCAAGCCTACGTCTGGAGCTGAAAGGGCTCGGATGCCACGTGGGAGAGTTGTATTTCCTATGGACATACAGGAGATAAACACTGAAAAACGTTGTTCAGCAGTGGCTTACACCCAATCTAGAAATACTTAAAGCAGAAGCCTGGAATCTGCATTCGAGTAAGGGTGCAATTTCATGTGCTTAGCTGTGTGCTGTGGGCACGAAAAGAACTAGGAGTTGTTCCCCTAAAGTGACTCCATTTGTTTTTGCTGATAGAAAAGCTGTATTACCAGACCTCCCTCTCTATGCACAGGGACAATTGAGGTTATCCATGCTTTGAATCAAGCAGCTTTCTGCCTTTCAGCAAGAGTTTGCAAAGCCTTAGATTAGTCACATCCTTGCTTCTCCTAGGGGTGAAAACTCTGTGCAAGCCAACAAGCAAGGCTCTATTTTCCTGTTTCCAGTAAAATGGAGCCTACAGCTTTATGCCTTTTCCCAGAGCATGTGGGGTAGGTGTGGAACTTATTATGAACAGCAGCACCTAAAGTTGGCTAAGAAGCAGATCATGTGTTGAGGAGCAGCTCATGGCCACCCTGCACAACTGAGCGCTGGTGCTCTACCTGCTGCACTACGTGCAAAGAGTTAAACAGGAGAGCTGGGATTGCTGGTCACCATAGCCAATTTAGGAGCACAAAAGTGTGTGCATCAGCATCTCTTAAACAGGAAAAGAAGTAGAAGCCTTCAGTCTGGAAATGGTTCACAGGTAGGCAGTGCCCAGTTGCTTTAACCAAGGCTAGAGAAGAAGAGCTAAAGGCGACCTGTAAGAGTCTGCTGCTTTACCATGTATAAAAATCGGCTTCAAGCTGGTGTGGGTAATAGCATAATAGTGACTTACAAGCCTGAGAGAAAAGAGCTCACTGGTACTTGGTAGCAAGGAAGAGGAAGGCACAACTTTTGGATGAGCAGACACCTCCTGACTCCCTGAGAGCAGGTCTTAGTTGATTTAACTATTCAGCAGGAATTCATATTAATTGAATGCAACCCTTTTCTTCCTGTGAAACAGAAACTGACAGAATATTACAACACATTTCAGCCATTTCCTGTTTTGTGTTTTTAATAAGATTGCGACTAAAGGGAGCAGGTGAGCCTTGTGACCATTCCCAGAGGATTGCAGTTCAGATGTGGCATATACAAAGAATAACACCTCCCTTTTCATAAGATGCACAGCTTCTCTTCAGAGGTGGATTCTGGCCTTTGTGAAGCCCTGAGGATGACCTGTTGGAAACTGGTGCAACAGGCAGATAAAGAGTGGAAGGAAGATTTAATGAATATTTAATTAATATCAAAAAGCCTTGGTCAACTAATGAAATGAAATCCATAAAGAACAAATAGGAATGGAGATTTGATTAGTTCAGGTTTTCCTCTGGAAAGAAGAGCTATGACATTTGAAAGTCATGTAATGCACTCTTTATATAGAAAGACATTTCTGGCTGCTGTTCTGAACACAGATATAAATACTTGGTTTGTTTTCCAGGCTGTGCCTACGCTGGATAATTTAATTTTGATAGGACCCCAGTGGTTGCTGGCACCGAGATTGCTGGGTCCTTTATGCCTGAGGAAGAGTCCCAGTCTTGACTATGTGCTTTCCATGCTGTGTGGCTGTCAGCATTTGGGCTGTGACCTTCGTCTGACAGATGCATCCTGTGCTCTGGAAAACATACACAAACACACCCACCACTGATTCATAGAGTTCATGGAGAGGACACATAGAATCTCAAAAACTTTGTTATCGAAATCTGTGGTCTTTGCCCTTTGCTTATTTGTTTGCTTTTGTACACGAGTGTTCTCTGAGCATCTTTGTCTAGTTTACAATTGACAAAATCTGATTTCCCTTGGTGCTTGTATTTGTTTGTTTCCAGAAGGTGATGAGATACAGGTTCTGAGAGGAGTATATCCATTGTGAAAACAAAATGAAAAGGCCCAGATATGCCTGTATATTTTCTTTTTGTGATTAAAACTTTTCTTGCTGCATTATCTTCAAATCAAACTTGCTGTCAGATAGTAGGGCAATAAATGTCCTAAGCAAAGCCCACTTGTTAGGTAATCTCTTCAAAACACAGTCATAGCTCTGCACAGTACCTTACATGACACTTGTATTAGATGACCAGTTAGTAAAGGACAGGCGGTTGCTGTAAATAAAACACAAACCCCAAATGGCCTTTAAATCCCAAGTTATTAGAAAGATGAGTCCTTAACTTTCACAAAATCACTAGCACAGGGGCAAAGCAGATGAAGTGCACCGTGGCTAACTCAGCAGCTAGTGAGCAGCAAAGGATCATAGAAGAGGCAATACAGGAGAACTGTATGGAGATGTTTGTTTAGTGCTTCAGGTTGCTATAAAATCTTGAGGAAAAGGATGGTGGAGAAGAATTAGGACAGTTTTTAATTAATTGATAACTTAAATTCTGAGCAATTTCATTTATATCCCCCTTTCAAGAGTGTGCTATAGACTGATGGTGGATATCCCACCTGTCCTTGGTGTGCTTCCCTCAGGGAAGCTGTTTGCACTGCACAGGAAATTTCAGTGCTGGACTCTGACTGTGAGTTGCAAATTTAGTGGCCAAATTCTTGAAACTTTCTGTCTGGATCAGATCTGCCATTCTTCTCTTTGTGTGTGTGTGTAGGTGTTTGCTCGGCTGGTAACAAATGTGTTTATTTGTGAAGCCCTGCTACAGGATAAAGGCCATCACAAAGTCAAATTGCATCAAAGCAAAAGTTTGTTAGACTGTACAATGTACACAACAGGTCTGCCTGTCTGAAAGTATCACATGGATAGGTAACATGAAATTAGTGTTTCTGTGTTCTGTGCTGGACTATTTGCTATGAGTGACTTACACAGATATATTTCAAAAGAGTGATGGGTTCTTTCTCCTAATGCCATTTTCTTTTATCCTCATTTACCAAATATTTATGATTAGAGAATGTAGTGTATTATCTCTCTGAAGTATCCAAAGAGATTCAACCTTCGCAGCCAGAAAAATACAGTTCTTCAAATACAACTGATGGAGGGAAAATGCTCTTTGTGCTTTAAATCTTATTATTGTTGGACAGCTTCATATTGTTGACCATGGAGTAGCCCTGGTTAGGGTTAGTGTAGTGCATATAGATGCTTTACAGAACAGGAAATTCATGTGGAATCAGGATAAATATTCTTAGTAGGCTATTATTTGACCACACAGTAGTAATAACTTGTAATTGTTGTATATCTATTTCCAGGCAAGTCAATAATTTGTTTCAAAAAACACTTGTTAATTGTATGTGGCCATTCATAACGAAAAGGTTTGTTCTGCTTAATTTTCAGCATATATCATTTGATCTCCCATTGAAGATTGAGCTGTGAGCCTAGTGTGGCCCTTGGAAGGGACATCCTTGTTGTGCTTTACAACAAAGAGAGTTGTTCTTATAATTTTAAAGTGGATTAAATTAAACTTGACAATGTTGCTATGAACAGAGGGAGTGGGGAGAGACAAGCATCCCTGAAGTCATCACTCAAAAGCAGCACAGCTCTTCATCAATGCTCTGCTCATTCCTCTATAATGAGGTATGGGCAGAATCAAAAGGAAAACTGCATAAGCTCCCATTTAGCCTCAGGGTCCTCTCAGGTAAAAAACGTTTATGAATCTGCATAGATTTAACAGGGCAAAATATGTCCTCCTCAGTGCCTTTTCATGGTCTAATTTAACTAGCTTCAGTAAAATGCCCTGTCACCTGAGAGGGATGCTCTAGGTACCAGTAATACCATAAGCCTCTTATCCCATTTTGTTGATGACAGTTCAAAGTGTCCTAGTAAATGTACAAGATAAGAAAGTCACAAGGAGATGAAAAATAGAAGGCCTTAATGCTTAGGACATGCAAAACTATTCTGAGTGGTTGGGAAATTTGAAAGGCACAGGTTTTGTCACTTGTGAGCATACTTTGAATGTTTCAATGAAGTCTGCATTCTGACAAGTCCCACAGAGCAACTGGCTTTTGGAAGGACACCAGATTTTGGGTGTCTGGGTGATGGACAACTGAGAAGGAGTCTGCTCTCTATCAGTGCTGTGGCCTTTTGCTTGCACCAACCTGTTGATTCTGAATAGGTAGAAGAAAGATGCTTTTGAGATGGAGGTGGGAGCCACAGAAACTTTGCCTGGAACTGCCAACATTTGATTGAGAGGAATTAATTTGGGAGTTAAAGATTGAAATGTTTGTAAGGATCCTTACAGGAAAGAAACCCATGCTTGGGATCTGACCTCAACACAGCTGTATGGGAAAGTGACCTGAGGCTGGTGGCTTCCCAGCACATCAGCTGCAGTCATGTGTGGTTATCAGCTACAGTTACAGATAAGGATAACCTGGACTTGTTTATTAAAAATATCAGAAATGTTGAGAAAATTAATAAAGGAAGTATTGTATGCTTGCATGTGACACTAAAATAGAAGACTTATCATCTCTCTTGTTAATGTTGTATTAAGAATACCCACAAAAAGATTGTAAGAGGGTTTATCTTAGCAGGAGCAAGGTGAACAACAGATATCAAAGATTGCAATTTCAGAACAGTAATTATTTTTAATGAAAACCTTGATTTTACTTGGTCGTTTTGAAAACAGATTAAATTGCCTAATTTAACTTTTGCTCCTATGTCCAGAGATGCAGCATGGTTAAACATAAACTACCTTCAGAAAATAAAACTTCACTGAAGCCTTACATGGGAACTTGATGTTGAAACAGCTTTATTACCAGTTTATAGACGCTTAAAATGTTGTTGTCCTATGAGGTTAATTGCTCTTACAACTTCAAGACTGACAACTACCTGGTCTGCTTTGTGTTGAATTAAGCCATTGTATACTTGTGTCTAGAGTCATATGCTTCTTGCATTTTAAATACTCTTATATAGGCTATAGAAATTAACAAAACTTCTTTAGACAAGCTTTCCAGAGGCTGAAGCAACCTTTAAATTGCATTTGGCTTCTGTTTGTTTACTTACAGAGTCATTAAAGAGTGAGGCCTAAATGTAAATTTTGTTGTAACATACTTGATGCCTAAGTAAAAGATGTGTCTTGTTGTCCTCAAAAGTTATCTCTGCTTTCATCCTTGTGCCATTCTGCTCTTTTAGGGAGGTTGAAGAGGATATATACTGCTCTTAAGGGCTTGGGTACAAAACCAGAACCTGTTGGGAATCCTAAACTGATTCATTTATTATCTACTTTAAAACAATAATGTAAGGACTCTTATGCCCTCAGTATGCGTAAATAGGAGAGGAAGAGATCAGGAAGAAAAACTGTGAGGCGTGATAGGTTGTTATACTGGCATCAGGATGTTTTGTAGGGACATTTGCCTGTGTGCAGTGCTCCTAAGCATGGTGGAGATGGTGTTTGTGGTTTCCCGCAAGGGCATGGACACATAACTACCCACTATATGCACTCAACAACTTCTCATGGACCACAAAATGCAATTTGTGGATACATTAAAAAGTATGTGCTGAGAATTTAATTCCTCAGGAGCAAGTGTATCGATCGTTTGACTCAAATTGTTTCTTAATTGAAACACAAAACAGCTCCTCTTTAAAATTTAGACTTCTTGAGATCAGATCTGGTAGGGAGTATATGAGCTGCATCTTTTAAGGATGGTGTGACTACTTCTTTTCCCCCACTAGCAGATGCTATATAGAGTGGTATATAACGATTGTTGTCACAGCAGCAAGATCTGATGAGGTTATCAGATTCTCCTGAATTAAAGAGAACTTGACAGCAACATAAATCAGATGGTATTGCTGCACATATAAATGTTCATTTGTTAGCCCAAGCAGTAGTTCATTTTTTCACATCTGAGGAATTCCTTTTTTTACAAGATATGGTAATAACTCAGCAGTGTATTTGACCAGGTTTATATACATAAATGACTTCATTAGCACCCAAAACATGTTTGTTTCTCATCTGGGGCTTTCCATGGTCAAAGGTTTGTCTTTTTTGGCTTATGGCATGGGCCAGAGTAATTTCCTTTGGTAGAACTTCCTTTGGTACATTCACAGATATGTGCATTTCACCTATGATTTCGTTAAACTAAGCATATGTCTGAGATGTTAAACTCCAGTCTTCATTAAACCTATATCAGATCTGAGATATCTGGACCTGGAGCTTTTCACTTTCATTTTATTAGAGTAAAGAATGAGCCTTCAAATCCCAGTTCTTAGCCCTAAAGTTTGGAGGCTGTTCGGCGCTAAGCTTTTTTGGTAACCCTGCCTTTGTGGTCCTAAAGAGAGCATTGCATTAGTAGCTGTGTTATGTAGTTAGGTATAAGCATTCTCTGTGTCAGTAATACCTGGGATTAACAGTTTCCTTTGTTCACAGCCTGACCAGGCATAACAACAGCTCCTGTATGTCAGAAGCTTTTGCTTAGGGAATACCCTCTGTGCCGTTTTGAGTCAACCTTCTCTTACCATTGAGGTTTCCAACAAGAAAAAAAAAATTTTTTGCATGCTTTTCTGATTTCCCAGTGGAGAAGCTGGTCAATTCTAATGTTACTTCAGGCCTTGAACTTTGAAAAGGTCTTTTTCTTTATGGTTATTTTTACAGGTACAGTTAAAAAGATCAGGGGAAGAAATAACTGTCACCTGACAATGGCTGTATGTTAATATCTGGTTCATTAAATTAACTCCTGGGTTGTTTCATTAGTTTAGCACTGGGTTTTAGTGTTTTGTAGGTGGGAATCAAAAGAATCATGATTTTTTTTTGTTTTAGGCAGTTTGTGACTTAGTATAGTTTAGAAATTTTGTCAGGATTCTTCCATAGTGGTACATGAAGGAGGCTACACTTTTGAGTGAGCATAGCCACACTGGGACTTAGACCCTTGTATTGAGTGATATTAATTAATGGAGAAGAGACCCTCCTAGCCACACCATTTCTGTCCCATAAGAATTAACTTTACTTTTAACATGTTGTAGCAAAACAATTAAGGAGCACATGTTGCTACATTTTTCCTGAAAGTATTGAGCAGGGCAAAAGCAGAGGGAAGTTGGTTAATTCCCAAGTGTGGCAGAGCTAGTGGAATCCCAATCTTTGTATTTGTGCTTGTTGCTGAAGGGGGCAGATGCTTGATGATGCAGAAATTGCACTTGGAAGAATCTCTGAGAAATATTTGTTTCTTTAGATAGTCGTCTGGCCAAGGATATATATATTTATTTTTTCTCTGTAGAATAATGCTATAGCTATTCCCATCCCCTTCCAGCTTCTCTTTGGTAGTACTTGCTTTGAAAGGTACAATCTGGCCTTGCTTTGTTCACATATGCACATTATTTCTAGCTCAAAAAGTCTGCAGTGAGTAAAAGCAGTTACAGGCTAGGATTCATCTGCCTACAACTGAGCTTCCTTTACAGTCAGTGGAGATCAAATCAGGACAGTCAACAGATCCTGGAGTGTAATTCCTGCTTTCCTAAAGCAGCACTTAAATAGGTCAAATAAACCATGCCTGAGAGGCTTATTTCTTTCCACTGATTTTAGAAGGATAATAGGTGTCTGTTACAGTCATCAGCCCTGTGGACACTGAAGTTTGGTGGTGTGCATCCTGCCTGCTGTGTCAGTGGAGAGTGGTTCCTACAGCAGGGTGCCATCTCTTGGGGGCTCAAGCTCTGCCCTTCCAAAGGGCCGGGCTCTTCTGCAAGCCCAGACACCACAGTTCATTGTTTTGAGTGTGGAGTCCCCGTGTGTTTTAAAATGCTGTACTTGTACTAAAAGCGACACGTGAAAATTAAAACTTCTGAGTTTATATAAGCTGTAGGAAGGGGGTGGAGGTGTGCTGTCCCAGTTTTTGGTCAAATGAGTTTTTGCTTTAAACTTAGCGCAGATTAGCGCTGTTTGGAGCAGGGTTGGGTTATGTGATCTCTGAAAGCATTTTCCACTTTAGTTTATTCTGTGATTCACCCTCCAAAAAGACTTTCTACTGCCTGATTATTTAGTGTCGGATTTGGAACTGGTCTCTAGACTGCTATTCATATCACAAAACAACTTGCAACCTCAGGTGTTGGCCCTATCCCATTTTCTGACCTATTGCTGAGGCTGGGTGAAGAGCTCTGATTAGTATTTCTTCCAGAGATAAGGCTGAATCTTTATAGATACCCAGAGTATTGCTTTGTAGTATTAATTTTTTCCCCTCCTCTACAAAGACTAGATATATAAATTTGAGTGGAAGATGATATTTTTCCTGTTCTGCTAGGAATATATTGTAAGACTTGGCATGAGTATCCAGGGAGCCTGAGCTAAAGATGGTGAACATATGGGAAAACCCAGGAGGAAGCATACAGTTTTAGGTTCTTAAACCTAGCTCTTGGTTTGTCACACTAATGTAATGAGAGGACATTAAATGAGCTGAGGTTATTAAACCCTATATGTTACTGAGTCCTATTGGGGATCACATTAAGATGTAATTAAACCAAGTCCAGATATTTCAATTTCTAGCTGGAGATTTACGCAACATAAACTGAATCTTTTTCCAGTTTTGAACTTTATGGAGAATGGGCTTGTTAATGTGTTTATTTCTTTTCAATATTAACTGAATAGGCATTTTTAGGCCCACTTGACTCCAGTAAAAGAGTAAGTATCAATTTCAAAGTCGTAGTTCAGGTCAAGTATCTGCAAACATAGAGGCTTGCTCACTTTTAGTAAAATCTCAGTCCCTCAAAACTATGCAAGGTCTGCAAACAGATGTCCTTTGAGGCTCTAGCTGTGTATTTCTCCAGACAGTTCATTGCTGGTATAAAGCTCTCCACTATAGTGTGAGAGATAACAATAACCTAATCTGTTAATTTCCCTCATTATGAATATGAGATTAAGCTCATTAACACAGATTATTTCCATCTAAAATGTTCCAATTACATTGTAACACGAACTAAATGATTTTAACCTCTTAATTTTAAGAACACTCAATATCCTGTAAAAAAAAAAAGGAACCCAAACTGATTTGACATCCTTGCCCCAAACAAAAGAGCACATTTCTGTGTGAAACACGCTTTGAGTGAGCAAGGGATTTTTCCTCCTGCTGATACCATCCCTATTCAGGCAGAATATGTGAAAATCGAGGGGATAGCTGCCTGCAGGGTGACTGTGCACACACTCACTGGGTTTGGCTGATCAAAGATGGTCAGGCACTGTGGCAGAGACAGACATGGATTAAACCCCTTAAGTTCAGGACAGAGACTCCCACCTGACTCTCTCACCTCTAGGAGTTTTCCTTGACTATGGGAGAAAATGGAATGGTACTACAAAAAATGTTCAAGTTTTGAATTTAGAAGCAATTCTGAGATAACCAAAACTGCCTTTTCAGGAAAACTTATTACCAACTGTAAACATTTTTTGTCTGCTACAACTCTGAGAACATGAAAAGCAGGAAACATAGGATAAGGAAGAAGATGAGGAATGTTTTGGGGGAAAAAAAATACTATTTCTCAAGTATCCAACTGTTAGATTAACAAGGTACCTGAGACAAGTGGGCTAGAGGAAAACTTTTAAGAAATCTACTTGCTTCCAGAAAGCATTCCTGTTTGAGGGTACTAGAGATGCTTTAAAATTGTTGATAGGTTGTAAAAAAAGTTGATTCAAGGTCTCAATTCTTGAACACTTTGTATGCAGAGGGATGAGGACGTGAACATTTGTTTTTACTACTCTATGTAAAAAATCTTCTTGGGCTGTGTAGGGGTTGGCCACTGAAGTGAGAGACTCTGAAGTTAGGGAAAAGGTCAATTTAGGATACTGTTCTCCCTCTGCCAGTGATTGGAAAAAAATGCAGACAAGTGGAAAGCATTTGGTAATGTGTGACAGTAGCCTCGATATGCAGAACAGCCTGGAGAAACTGGCTCAGCAGCAGATCTGTATGTGGGAGTCAGCCAATAGTCCCACATTAATTAATGAGGTGAGGAAGGAAATGCTCGTTCTCCAAGTTCATTCTCTGTGGAAGATTTATCTGGAAAAGCTTCTAAGTAGATTTAATGGAAATTTACACCATGTGTAAGAACTTTTATGTATGTTTCTGGGCTATTCAAACAGAGGTCCCAAAAATAGAGTAGGGCAAGTAATAACAGGTTTCCCCCTGTTGGTTATTTCAGGTTTTATTTATTTCTCAACAAACAAAATGCCAAGGAGTTGAAGGCATTATTTGAGCGAGTTATTCTCCTGTCCTCGCTTGGAGCTGCTCCCCGCAGGAGTGTATTCTGAGGAAAACTGATGAAAGAATGTGGATTAAGGAACTGAATTTACCCCCAGAAGAGCAGTTCTGGTAGTTTTGTCTTGACAAGATGCATGTTAGCACAAGCCAGTAAATGAATTTATTCCATATCCAAAATATTTCCTTAATGCTGGCAACACGACAATGACCTAAAAAAAAAAGGGAGGGGGTGATGAGTGGTGACAGAAAACAAGACTAAGCAACAGTAGCAGTGTGTAAAATATGTGCAACTGCAGGATAAAGGGAAAAATTAATGTCCTGTGGGTAAGTGGGACTATTTTGGATGAGGTCAAAGCTGAGGGGGAACAGGTCATGAATGCAACCTAGAGAAGTCTGGGTTTGAAAGGCACTCAGGTGATTTTCTCTGCAGCACAGTGAGGCAGCAGCCAGTCATGACTCTGCTGTTAAGGCTGAGTTTTGAGCTAGTGCTTGGTTGCATATGAAAGATGCAAGAGATCCTCCCCAAAATGCTGGCTGAGTGTAGAACTAGGTTTCCATGGAGTGCAGGAATAAATCAAGTGACTCATGATGGGAAGTGGGTCACTATGGATAGTCAGTGTCCGATGGCAGCCAATGGCTTTACCTCAAGTGATCCCAGCAATGCTGTGCACTCTGCAGGCTCTCATCTGTGCGGATGGGTGATGCTGGCAAAAGAGATGTAATGCACAATCAAGAGATCCACACTCTCTTGTATATTAACAAGAGCTCCTATTGCCTTTAAACACAGAGTTCACAAGTTATTGCTGTGGCAGGGGGAGGAGGAGCCCCCCTTCTGCATCTGCTGGGCTTGGGTGGGTTGATTTGTGTCCTGCTGGGGCTGCTGCTCTCTGCTCCATGTGCAACTGTGGCTGGAATTTGGCTGATTGTGAGCTGCTGCCCTGGGCTGTGGAGGGCACAGCCCTTGCATGGAAATGTGACATCTTGTGCTCTTCTGGCGAGGGAAGGAAAGCATATACCAGAAAAATTTATTTTATAAAAGCAGTAAACTAGCAGTTAATGTTGATCCTGAACGCCAATAAATGCCTTTAAGATGCTGTAACATCCAGAACAAAGCACTCAAAATCCAGATGCAGTCAAATGTGAAATAGACCTAAATAGTCAAAAATCCCAGAAATAGACAGCTGAGAAATATCTGAAGTTTTAGTTTGTACTAGTTGCATAAGGAATTAAAAAAAAGGCAACGTTTCTCATCTCACATAAGGTCCTCCACAACAAACAACTGTCAGGTGTTTTGAAAATTAGTGGGGCTTTAAATATACAGCATTTTGAATGGTATCATTACACCTTTCAAAGAGCAAGAACTTGTATTATGTGACTTAAAAAATTTCCATGCATCATATTTTGCTGATTTATGACTTGTTTGAGTGATTATTATAATATTGCTATAGTGTTTTTGCCTTCACTATACTACTGTAATTCCATATTAATAGAGATTTTATCTAAAATACAGAATGAAAGAGAGCTAGTTCTGTAGTTTGAATGCACTTGGAATTATGTGCACATTTAAGCCTTCTCTTTGATAAATTTGTTTGAATAGTGGTGAGAAGGTACCCCTTTATTTTCTGGAAATTGATACAGAAAGTTCTCAAAAAACTGGAAGTATTTATTGATTGGTGGTTATTGCCTCTCCCTCTCACACAGTGCTGAACTCAAGTGGGAGCTCTGGGGACTGGAACTGATTTTATGGAGTAAACAGGTTCCCCTTTATTAGATCTTGTTTTCTCAGCTTTGCAGAGCTATGCTTAGTGCCCTGCTGTTGATGTCATTTCAAAACCTATCACTTAGGCATTTTTAAATCTTTGACAGACCAATTATAATTAACATGATGGGACTGAATCACACAAGAATTCTCAGCTCCTCCCTTGAAGTATATGGTATGTCAACACGAAAAAAGGTAAATACAGTCTCTCACTTCATAAATTTTCAGGATATTTAATCTTTCACCTTTTGATAATTATAGCTCCTGAGATATTAGTGCATTTAGTTTTTCTGTTAGTTGTTTCTTTTAGGACCAGCATGCCTTAGTGGTTGCAAATACTTGCAAATACAAATTGTACTGAAATTTGAATCAGTCATCTTTCTTTTTTTTTTTTTTTTTTTTTTTTTTTTTTTTTTTTTTTTTTTTTTTTTTTTGTCTGAACTAGCATATCTTAGGTCATTCAGGGTGTGTGGCACATAGATACTATTTGGGTAAGAATTCCCAAGTGGGGCAAATATCTTCCTGGGGAGCATCTAGCATTTTCCACAAGAGCTGCCTCCAGACCCCAGGAGCCATGGAACAAAAGCCAGCTAAGCTTTGCAGCGATCTGGAAGGCAGGTGGACGATGAGGCTGATCAGAAAATAAGCCTATAAAGCATTTTAGATAAGGAGCTTTCCTGCTGTCCCTGCATATATTGAGAGCCTGTGTTTGGCGATACCTCTGTCCTCCTCACCAGAGGTTCTCCTGTTTTGCTGTTTGCTTTGAAGCTCTAGAAGAGCACTGCTGTGGTACCAGATCTAATCTGGGAGTCAACAGACTGATCTCATTTGACAAAAAACTCCACGGTCACCTAGCAGTCACTAATCCCTGGCCCCAGATACATCCTGGTATGCTTTTTCCCAGATAAAAAGATAACAGTTTTGACAAAGGCCATGAAGTGGGACTTAGCGAATCAAAATATGTGTTCTCTGAATAAAAGAGAAGTTCCTTCTCCTTCTGAGAGGACTTCAATTGACTTCAATCTCCTTCTGAGATTAAGGGAAGGATAGAAATACAATAATTTTTTCTTTTCTAAATGTACTGGGAGAGGTGGAGAGACACTCTTTGCAGCCTTGGGTGAATGGTGAAGTTAGCATGAAATAAGCTAGGAAATTAACTGTATAGACAATCATGCAGGTAGGCCCTGAATATTTTCCTAAACACAGTTTCTTGTGTTACATTAATGCCAGGGATAAGACTCCTAATTGTCCCTTACTTCTCCAAAGGTTTTCTGTATGGTTATAACAATTTTTCCACAGATTGGGAGATCTAAGTGTTTAGTTTGAACTCTATTCTAGCTGGTTATTTTACAGCCATACACTGGCACCTTGATGGTGGACTGTTGAAGTGGTTCACTTTTTTGTTTACTACCTATTTTTCCATCACTGTGACAATTTTTGATCCAGCATTATATGTGTGAGAATGTTTCTATAAGCAGTCAGACTTTTGGAATTAGCATAAGCGGAAAAGAGAGTTTTCCTGTTGTCCTCTGGATACAGTAACTTGACCGGACCTACAAAAAGACAACATATAAATCATGAGCAAAATGTGAATTTGCTGTAAGGGGTCATTATAGTGTCCTTAGGTTAGAACAACTTGATCTTTTCTTAGAGTGGAGACCTTGGAAAAGCATTCAAAATGGAGAATTTGATTTGCTTGATGTGAAAAGAAGATGACTTAGTAGAAGCCATTTATGGCTTTTTAATTTTCCAGTCGCTATTTCTAAACAATTTCTAGCAGTGACCCATGCAGTCCACACTCTCTTAAGGACACAAGGGATCTCTCACAGCAAAGAGTGCTCAGTTTGCATGCTTTAATTTAAAATCCTGCTCCAATAGAGTTTAACTGAGAGCTTAACTCTCTTGACATTAGACACAATTATTAGGCAAAGCAAGAACAATCTTTTATTAAACTAACTAGTAGGATGGGATGGAGAAAGTAGGCAAGCTCCTGGGCATACAAGAAATTGTCTGCTTTTTCCATTTCTTTTAGTCTCTCGGTCTTAAGGAAAAAAAAGAACAACAAAAAAGTAATTCCTCTTTCCATTCAGACTTTGTATTTTTATGTCCTCAGATCACCGTAACTCCATCAGGGCTGAAGTATCCATTATTATTAAATATAACTTATACTGAGATTGATCTATACAAACATACTGTAAAAGACGGGTCATGCTGGGAGAGGCTGCAGCCTCACTGGAAACCAGACTACATTATGAAATCTAATAGGCATAAGAGTAGGGATCACCTGGAAAGATTATCAAAGAGTGCTTTTTAGCACAGGTCTCCATATGGCTTGCTTCAAGGTGCAAGCATGTGCTGGAGTACTCTTTGGAAACTGCCAGTAGCCTCTTTTCCTTCTTGCTGGAAGCTATTGATGAGGTTAATGGTACAAGAGGCAGTTTGGAAGGATGAGTCAAGAAATATGGCTGGAACTGATAAAGCTTAAGATGTTGCATGTTAAATCCAGTGGGTGTGGGCTTTCAATGCTAACCTAGCCTCTGTGCTCTGCCACAGACCCCTGGAAAATAAAAGGTTTGTGAAAGCAGGGACAGTTCAGACTTAGGGCCTGGATTAGGCTCTTGAGGCAGAGGACATCAAAAAAATTGGCCTGAGCTGAGCCTTTCAACAAGCAGAAGATCTGAGAGGCTGGTCAGATGCTCAGCCTTCTCTTTCTTGCTCACACAGTGAAATAGGGCTGAAGTCTGCTTGGAGATTCCAGCTGCAATTATCCACTTTAGCAGAAATTTAACTGATGCAAATCATGTATAAAAGGTGTCTGCAGCCTGCTTTGAGTCCCTGATGCACCCTGGGTGTAAACAGCAGCTGTGACTGCTGTGTCCTATTCTCCAGCTGTCCCTGGTCTTGTGGTGCCTTATCTGTTAGAGAATGATGCAGAGATCCCTGAGCAGCTGGAAAGCCATAACAAGCAGACCTTGCTGCAAAAATTACTCTGGTTTGCAAGAATAATTAATTCACCTGCATTGTTCTGAGTTCACGTTTTTCAGGTTAAAATGGATACGTGGTTAGTGAATTTCAATAAATATATACACAAAATCTGATAGAATGGTGGTCTAATATGTTGTAATTAGCACAAGAGTCAGGAAAAGGCAATTAAGCCTCTCAAAAGCCAAATTTATACTCTCTCTTACTGCCCCATACTTGCCAACATCACCACCTCATGAAGATTTGTAAGGCCTTCTCCAAGGGTGCAGCATGTAGTGCTTGTCCCCCGAGTTGGCCTGAATCAGGCTGATTTATATCAGGTTTCAAAACGTGTGTAACCCATTTCTGTGAAATATTTATATTCCTGAGAAGAATTTTATCATGGGAGTATTTCCCAGCAGGTTAGGTGCATACCTATGCAGCTTTCATTTTTCATATTCTGATGTAACTGGGTCTGTTCAGGAAATGAGTAATTGCTACCCCATCATGATTTTTGCTTTCTTTTAGAATTACAAATTTAGCTTCTGGCTGTGATACTCTAACCTGAATCTGATAAAGCAAGAACAAGGTGCTGCTTTGGATTATATGTAACATCAAATCTTGACTTAGGTTGTTTTGCATGATACCTGAGATGATATGCAAAGTCTCCAACACCAGAGCTGCTTAACTTCAAGGGATAGTAGGCAGTGACCCATCCAAGTCAGGAAGAAGTCTTCTAAGCTGAGACAAATTCAGACCCAATAATGCTGTCCCATGGTGACAAACCATCCTTAGCAAGGGATGTTCAGTCATTGCCCCGGGCTTTCTGGAGCTTGTGTTTACAAGGGGAATGTTCACCAGGTCCAGACATTTCCAGGCTGTTGTACTCTCTAAGTTCTCACTTAGGACTGGAAGGCTGAGGAAAGCATTCTCAGTGCCTTCCACCTGCTGATTGTTGTCCCCTGTTGTCCTGTTTTTCTGATGGTTCAAGAATGCCCTGAGACTTGAGGAGTAGCTCAGGCTGTGCTGTCTGTGAATTGATTTGACCCATATCTGCTGGTCATTTAACTTTC